>KV020428.1:0-10804 GCA_001598015.1 Dorcoceras hygrometricum | reverse complement strand
CCTGCTCGGGCTAAGTCTCCTCATCCTGCTGGGACAAGTCTCCTCATCCTGCTCGGGCAAGTCTCCTCATCCTGCTGGGACAAACCTTCTCATCCTCCAGACCTCCAGACCTCAGACCTACTCGGGTGGTGATGTGTAACTCTCTGGTTGAGAACCGACGACGATTTTTATATCGCATCAAATCCCATTTTATAACATGTTGAATGTGTTCATTGTTCAAGAATGACCACCTAATAGTCACTCATGCTAATTGAACTCCTACTTTGTATGCTGGTGGGATTGGTGCCTTCAATTATTTATCAGATGTGTCACGCTCTAACTGCTAAATGGTTGATTATTTAATTGCTTTAATCATGAGTACTTTGGTCCATACAGATTTTAAATTGAGGGATATGCACGAATAAGCAGGGATGCAGGGGAGAGGACTTATATAACGGACTAACTCCCAAAACATACCTCACAATATTTCTGAGTGAAATATGCTCCACATGATAATCGAACCCGTGAAACCGGAGAAATTACTCCCACATCACCAAAATCTTACGAACTCGCCTGTATCCCTGGAGGCAAATGGTTGGTTATTTAAGGTGCAGTGATGCAGGTGCGTCTCTCATTTCATTAAGAGTAGATGCCTATGCAAATTGATGGCTTAGTTTAGGTATTGGGATTTACTAATTTTTCTTGTCGGAAAAGGGAAAAGTGACCGAGGAGCGAATTGAAGGTGTGGCTTGATGGAAAGTATTTAACTATTATCCAGAGTGAAAAGGGAAGAAGATAATAGCAAATGCTTTTATATTGATTAGTGCGATAAGGAATTCGCTTCAAATGTCCAACCAAACAATCGATGAAGTAAATATATGATTCCATCTAACTTGACGCATCCAGAATGGGTTCATAATGCCACATGTTACCTTGTCCAGCATACATTTCAAATTTAAAGTACATTACTTGACGAGAACCACGTGGAATTCAATTATTGCAAAGGAATGCGCCGAGCCAAACTCAAGAATAGTGATGGCAATTTTCCCACACACCCGGGAAAGGAGTTTCAACATTCCGGCAATGAATATAGGGTGGATATGAGACACTATCCTCTTATCCCCGAAGGTGATGCTGATGGTGGTGATGATGATGGTGGTGCGAAGATGAATTCTTGGATCATCATCCTCATAGGATCGATATTGGAATGGGTATTCCCCAAGTTGATAGAATCGAGTATGGAGACTGGGATGAAGATGACAGACCTATCCCGTCACTTGACCGATCGTCATCCCACAAGAGATCCACTTGGCCATTGATGTTTCAGAACTATATGTTATTAATATCTTAAATGGAGTTCAAGATTTGATTATAACAATATTCCTTAATTTCGTGATGTAAATTTCTCCTCATAAGTTTTTTAACCTTGGACCCACCTAACAAAACTACACCATATTGTATATAATAGGACCAAAATTTTGATTTGACATGACAAAGATATAACATAATTTTATCACACAAAGGGACACCCAATCACCAACCACGGGCCACATTCGACAAGATTGGGAAACTGTTTTTATCTGTGATCCGACACACAGTGTTCATGTTCAAATCTTCCTGCTCTGGGGAGATTCTACGCTTTACTGACTCAGTGACATTCATCACTCATTCGGTCTGGACCACACAAAATATGTAAGATCTCAAATATAGGAGTTCCCGTGAATGTACAGTGAATCAAGTTCTTTGATGGATCCGCCACGATATATACATATAACTAAACTAAGTCGTAATAATCTGATATATACAAATATATTATTAAAAAAATGCATTTATATTTTTATTTATTGAATAATATATGCATTAGCCTTAGATTTTAGCTCGTAATATTTTAGCATTGAAATATTAATATATTTTTAAATTTAAAATATATAACTACTAAGATGTGAGTATAACAACAGCAACATATAAGAAATTGAACAATCTCGCCCCGCTATGATCCTCGAATTAGATTTATCTACACCAGCCAGCAGCACTTGTTTGTTTTACATGATATATGGAAAGATGTCCGATAAATAATAATGTAATAACTACTGAAGACAGATGAGGTAGGAAATACAGTGTCCAATTTATATCATGCCAAAAAAATAATTAAAAATGCTATTTTACAGACAACATATGATACATAATCACCACCATTTGAAGCACGCAGGCCTTGATAGATATGCACCCGGAAAAGCAGCAGATTAAGGCTACCATTTACATGAAGAAACAACCAAAAAGAATGCAAATGCCAACTGCTGAGATTCCAGGTTCTTGCCATCTCGACACGCTCACTGATCACTCGATATCAACTGCGATAGCTTTCGGACAATCTCAGACATTGGCGGCCTGAATTCTGGCTCAGGCTGTGTAAATGAAAGAAAACATGTTAGTACACTACCATTATCACAATCAAACGTCAATCAATATAATCCCCGAGTCTAATGGAATCAGGATACAGGTATCTGTGAATTCAAATGGTGTAGCAATTTAAACATCAGGTCCTAACAATTAGATTAAATGAAGCAACAATGTATTATGACCAGTAATTTCTTTCTCGAGTCAATTATCAAGTTCTTTCTTGTGTCAATCATCGAGTAATATCACTCAAAACCAATCCATGGAATATAAGAGATGAAAATGGGAGATATACCTGAATACATAACGTGATTATATCAGCGAGTCGAGAGAGAGATTTAGATGGATAAGCACCCTTTAGAGAAGGCTCGACCATTCTTGACAGCGAATCTATATCATAAAGGTGTGGCAGTGCCCATCTAGCCAAATATTGAGATCCTCGTGAGCGGAACCTGTTTTGGGAAGAAGTCAATTTTTAAGCCTTTCCTCGTTTAAGGTAGAATCTAACTTAGCAATATTCAGAATATCTTGTTTCTAGCTTCCGATACAAAGATTTGATAACCTGTCATAAGATTTTCGACCCGTGAGAAGTTCTAACATCACAACTCCAAAGCTGTAAACATCACTCTGCTTTGAATAGCTTCCTGTCTCGAGTTCTGGAGCACCGTAACCGTAACCTTGCAACTGATAAAAAAAAACACACTAGCATCAATGGATATTCGAGTGGTATAATGAGGCTATCGTTCTTACATCTGATTTCGGTTAACATTTAAACAATATGGAAACACACTGCAATATATTACCTGAGTCAAGTGATCGGATGATAACAAAGGAGCCAAGCCACAGTCAGAAACTTGTACAGAAAGATCATCATTCAGCAACACATTCGTGGACTTGAAATTCCGGTGCACAACAGGTGGCTGACACACCTCATGCAAATATCTGCATCGATAAAAACAGCACAGCTAAATTTCCAAATAATAATGGGTGAAAAAATGGGTAGTGGAAGATTTGTTTCGAGAAACAGAGCAAGACCGAAGGAATTAAAGCAAGGACTGAAATGGCTTGAGAGCAATTTCGTGAACCAGGAAATTTATGTCTTCAGAGAAATTAAATAACCTCATTCTTGTCAAAATCATACAGTTTTGGTTAAAAATGAACGTACTCAAGAGCCTTTGCAGCTTGAAGTGCCATAATCATGCGGGTATTCCATGAGAGCTTTCTCTTGATCTCGTCATCCAGGTGTAATGCCTCATTAAGTGTCCCACGATGGCAGAACTCGTAAACAAGCAAGCGTTGTCCATGCTCCAGGCAGTAACCGACAAGTTTAACAATATTTGGGTGTTGAAGTCTGGAGATACTTGCCACAAGCTCAAGGAAATCGCTGTCACTTAGATGCTCTGAAGCTGACTGCTCCAGTTTCTTGACTGCCAGAACCTAGAGATTTGTTGACAACCTCATGAGAAGGCAACACGGTCATAAATAATACATTACATTAAAGACCATGATGTTCCCTTGGAATCCATGAAAGATGGAGGTGTAAAAGAGTCATGAAGGACGTCGTGTCTCATGACATAACGTAATCATGATAGGATGGGCAGCTACCATAGTGCGCTTATGGAACCAAATATTTCAAAAATAAACAGATACAATCATGAAAGAAAAGGTTTGATTCACAAGTGTTACACATCCAACGGATAGCGAAAAGTCCAAGATACATCGTAAGACTCATACCTTTCCATCAGGAAGTTGGGCTCTAAAAACTGTGCCTAGCATGCCGTTGCCGATAAGATTTTCTTGAGAAAAGCTGTTTGTACATTGTTGAAGAGATGCAACCGTGAAGAAATTAGCAGAACCTAGACTTTTAGAAGCATTTTCCCTTGAGCTTCTAAATGCGTCAAAACGATCAGCGGGAATCTTTTCGGAAGGCACAAAGGGAAATGGAGGGTGGCTGGTTGATAGCTGAGAACTATCCAATCCTGTCATATCTATTCTGTGATCCTTTCCCCCAGCGGTGTCCTTTGGCACTGCTTTGATTTTTTTATTTCCTTGAAGGGAAAATTGGAAAAGAAAAAACTGAAAAGAGAGAGAATGGAGAAGGTTAATTACCTTTCTCAACTTGATACAAAGGCTTTTGCGAAGATTGGTCATGTTTGTGAGTCTTGGTCACGACACCATGCTTCTCCATCTCTTCATTCTTGCCTGCCTTCTCGCTAAATTTCCTTCTACAGCATCTGAATAAGAAGAAACATACCCCCAAAGCAAGTGCTACAACTACAAGCAACCCAACAATAGGTATCCATGTGATGCTGCTAGTAGTGTTGTGCTTCGTTTTCCTACCAGATTCTGGTAATCGAGCTGCTGGTGGCCCATTTACAATAGCTGAAGGAGCTGGCCACGGAGAAGGTGCCTCCAAAGGGGATAATAAAGGAGATGAAGATGGTGGAGGAGGTATCATCGTAGTGTTAAAGGGATTACCTGTGCTTCTGCACCATAAAAGTTAGATCTTGTTAAATCATAGGTAAACATTCGAGCTCGACTGCAAAAAAGGCCAACGGACGAAGAAATTAACCAAGAGTTTCACCTGAAATTTGGAATATTAATCAATTTTGATGGTATAGGTCCAGAGAACAGGTTATTCTCTATGTTTCTGGAGGGTGTAAAAGGGAAAAAAAAAAGCCAAATGTATCAACTCCGGAAAGAGAGGTGAATTGTTTAAATAATAAACCATCAAATAGGGAAGAACTGCAGTACAAATCTACGAGAGGAAGATCTTGAAGAACATCCAGCATTCCAGAAAGCTGATTGTTCTGCAAATGCCTAGAAACAATAGGAAGAAACGTGTAAAAAGAAAATGTTATCCTTTATGCACTAAAAAGAAACCAAATGAGCAAGTATTGTGAAGACTTTACTAGGAGTCTAGGATGAAGTCATTTTTTTTTTCGAGACTAAGAAGATTTCTATTGTGGACAATTCCATATAAGTTGCAAATTTCATTTAAATGGTTACTAACTGAACTTTTGAATTTACTGGTACAACCTGCCTCTCTCATTGAAATTCACCAAATATGAACTAGAAGGCTACACAAATCATTTGAGTGGTTCGTAACACAGGTCACGTGTACTGAATGATATGGTGGAAGTATTGACCGTCGGATATTTATATTTATTTCCGTAACCGATTGAAACAGGCAACAAATTTATGGCAAGAAGAGAACTCTTGTAATCCTATACAGTCCAGTCGATATTAGCATAGGAAAAGCCAATTTAGGAACAGATTTAAACTCAGAGACAATATACTTACAAGGTGGTTAGAGATGACAAATTCCCCATTGAAGAGGGCAGCAGGCCAACAAAAATATTCCCTGACAAATCCCTGCATCATTAGCATGATTTATATCAAACAAAAGATCATCGAAGTATATCTAATATGAGCTTCAGTTCCAATTACATAAACTGACATGTTAATCAACTGCTTGAGCTGTTCAAAGGCATCAGGAAGCGATCCAGTTAATTGATTATTGTTCAGAGACCTGGAAAATAGAGGTACCTTTTAAGTTAAACTATATATAGATACAGCGCAGTGAAAAGAAAAGAAGTGAGAAAGTAGGACCAGAGACGGAATAAAACTTACAAATCTGTCAATTGCCCCAAAATTGATAAAGTATCTGGAACATTTCCTGTAATCTGATTATCTGAAAGGAAACTAGAACCCGTGGTGTTTTACGCGGGGGAAATAAGATTAACATCAGCCATTATTTCCAGGAAGATTGCAACATAATGAAATAAGCAGTTTGAGAATCAGAAACATACAAACTTTTAAGAGTGATTGGCAAGTTCGATGGTATACTGCCTCCAATGTGATTGTTACTTAAATCTCTGCTTCATAGGACAATCAGTATATTTAATCTCCGAAAAAATCAATTCAATGATGTCAAAGCACTAAAAGCTAATCAGCAAAACAATTTGTAGTCAAGGAGACATCTATAAAGCGCCTCAATGCGGATAGCATGATCAAGTAATAAGGCAAAAATACAAAGGCATTAGAAATTAACTCACATCACCATAATTTAATCTCCGAAAAAATCAATTCAATGACGTAAAAGCACTAAAAGCTAATCAGCAAAACAATTTGTAATCAAGGACACATCTATAAAGCGCCTCAATGCGGATAGCATGATCAAGTAATAAGGCAAAAATACAAAGGCATTAGAAATTAACTCACATCACCATAATTGAGGCAAACGATCCCAAATCACTGCCCAATTCTCCACCCAAATTCGCACCAGATAAGTTTCTACCGATCAAAGCAAGAAACTTTACGTAAAAGTCGAATTTTAACAAAGCATTACAGAAATTAAGGGCACATCATACATTGAAGTTATATTCGAATTCACGCACTCCACGCCTTGCCAGTTTGGCTGGCCACATGGATCTCCTCCGGTCGAAATCCATCCGGGAAGTGGCGGGGATCCCAGAGAAGCGTACAAACTATTTATTGCATAAACTGACATTCCAAGACAAAACAAACACCGTAAGAATGTGTGCTATCTACAGTATAACCCACTCATAATTCCAAGTATACGAAGAAAATTTTCATAACCACTCCGTGGTAAACTAATCAACCATCGAAGTATTTCTGTTTTTTTAAACATAAAAGCACTCCAATTCAGAAAGAAAGATTGATTTACACAAACCAAGTGAAACTAGCGAATATCGAAAATTTTAACCAATGCCTTACTATCACGAGGGTCGGTGACTCCCAGAGCTAATTGGAAAGCAGAAAAAACAACCGAAAATAGAAGAACCCATGAAGGAATCTTCCCTCCGAAACAAGCCATCTCAGTTAAGAGCCGCCCCACTTGTTCAAGATTTCTTCTTTAATCCCTTTGCTTTCTCGGTTCTTCAGTATAACCTTCGGGGGAAACACCTCAGGAGTCTGAAGTACAAAGCGAAAGAACAGCAAAGAACTCCGATAATCTAAAAGCACTTCTTAAATGAAGGGAAAGGCAAACGGTCAGATTCACATACACATAACCCACATAGATACATGCGTACACACACACACACAAAAAAAAAAGAAAAACAACTACCAGTAATAAGGTAAATTAAGAAACACAAACCCTCAAGTTTCCAACACCAATGGCTTGAAGGACACACCATAAATCATAAAAAGATTTCCTTCATTTAGATGATGAAGACAGAAACAAACCTGTAGGAGTAAAATGTGGTACCGACAATTATTATTATGATCTGTTGCTTGCCTTTTTTCCTTAATAGGCGGGCAAAAAAAAGACCCTAAACAATTTCATACATATGTCTGTAAAGATTACAGCTATATGATTATATTCTATTGTTAAATTTGCTTTCTAAAAGTGCAGTTATCTGTTAGTGACGGAATATTGTTTGAATTTTTAAGATTAATTTGAAAAACAACTTATTGTACCGTTGGGTCACGAAGAAGATAAAGGAGGTGTTAGTCAAAATTTTAATTCGGGCTCTTGAAAATCAGACCCACGTGCATCAAGTGCTGAAAGTAGACAAACAAATTGTTTTACACCAAAATAGTAGCAAACTGCGCACAAACAAAATTTTTCTATTTCTTTCGTAATTTATTAAAAACATAAGGTATATAATTTTAAAAACTAAATTGCAACTATAAGTAGGATAAAAATAAAGGACGTGAGTATAGGCATATTCAATCGGCACTAATCAAGCGCTATCGTACGAGCTTCTATTCCAAGAGAACTTCTCATATGGTACGGATATATTATGATTGCCTTGATTTTGAACTTATTATTTACCGTGTAGTGAGTAGTGAGGAATTTGAAAAAAAAAAAGTAAGGTTTTACGGATCTAATTTGATATAATTTTTGTACTAAAATGACATAAATTATGTACGAAATATAACATCTATTCCGAACTTGTTTCGAATCTTACATTTAATATTTTTTAATATTTTATTTAACAATTATTAATTAAAAGATAAAACAATAAAAAATATATATAACGCTCCAAAATGCACCCATTGCACAATAAAATCCAGCATCTCGAGATGGTATAACATATATAATGTTTAGCAAACTTGTTCCATCCATAGTGTTAGTTTCATTGTTTTATATGGTCACTCGCATCCGTTCACGTTATAACACTCATCAACTCATCACAAATCATGGGGTCCACATACCACGTATACATTATATTAACACTATAGTTCTCTTACATTCATTTTAACATTAACACTTATTATTTATGGATCTCACTGTTCACTCAATCATTATCATTTCAATTTCACATTAAATAAATATCTTTTTATTTTATTTATGATGTATATATGATTATATTAAATTTAATTTATAATAATAGTATTTTAATTATTTGTAGAATATCATTTATTTCAAACATAAATTTTTGTGATTATTGAAATAAACAAATATAAGATCGAAAAAAAACACATACAACATAAATAAAATAATTGTAAAATAGTTAAATATTGTTGCTATGTTGTGCCCATATGTTCAATTAAGTCGGCACGAAGTTGATGATGCAGTTGGTTGTCACGTAATTCGAAGTTTCTCATAAGTAATAACGAAAACCTCGGGTTGATCAATTAATCGGTTGTACTTGTTCGTCACCTCATCTCCGTTCCAATTCGTCACATTACCTCCCTCATCTTCAACAATCATGTTTTGTAAAATAATGCATGCTAACATAATATGTCATAATTTTTTCCTATACCAATAACGAGCCGGACCTATAATAATTGTCCAACGAGCTTGTAGGACTCCAAATGCCCGTTCGACATCTTTTCTTGCAGACTCTTGTCTTTCTTTAAATAATCTCCTTTTAGGATCTTCCGGACAATGAAAAGCTTTCACGAAAGTAGCTCATTCAGGATATATTTCATGGGTTAGATAATAACCTTTTTTATACAGAGTGCCGTTCACCGTGAAATTACCTGGTCGGTTCCCTGCTGATGGTCCCGGAAATAGGATCACTAAACAAATAGGAGTTCAGAAGGGGGGGTTGAATGAACTCCTTCGATTTTTCTATTTCAAAACACTTTTAAAACTTTTGGATTCTCAGTTATATGCAAACTTCTCAGCCAACAATAAATGTGCGGAAATAGGCCGATTGGTTGAATAAGGGAGATTCGTATAAGACGTTAATATCATTACGTGAACCGACGACCCGAAGAACGCATGTCATATCCACAAGTCTTGAGATGCGACCGCTTCAAGCACGATTGTTGGTGACCCATGTCCTCTTGTAAATTGTCCTTTCCAAGCAACTGGACAGCTTTTTCATTCCCAATGCATACAATCAAGACTCCCCAACATGACAGGGAATCCATGCCTCTCTTCATGCATTTGAAGAAGACGTTGTATGTCGTTAGCATCCGGCCTTCTCAAGTATCGATCACCAAATAGTTCAACCACATATTGGCAGAAATTGAAAAGACACTTTATTAAAGTTGAAGTTCTCTGTCATGTCTTGAATGTCCGATTTAACTTTGGTTTTCCCTTTTCTTTTTGCGGCCTTCTGATCGAGTGGACGCGTGTCTTCATCATCCGCATCTAGATCAATACTTACATCCTGGTTCGAAGAGGTGTTGCTTTTCCTGGACTCTGAGGTTTTCGTCTTCTTCGTGCGAACCACGTGATCATCTTCGTGCGAACCACGTGATCACCAGACTGTAGAGTAAACGATGGACGATCTTTTACAATTCTCCACACATGCTCTAGATTAAACGCAGTGCCATTATTTGCAGCACGATATTTTTCATATGAAAGTCGTAAAATATCTTCATCAATGGAACCACTTCAATACACAGTGTAAATACTAATCTTTATTGAAACGGTAAAATTTTTTCTGAATATAATTATGCCAGTGTGATCGTATGACACTTACATTTCTTTTTGAAGAACCGCTGGGATGATTCTCATTGTAGTAGCTTGCCACCCGTCCCCAAAAATCATCTGCCTTCTGCTCGTTGCCATTTATGGGATCATTGCTAACAGTGACAAATGATCTCGCTAAGACCTCATCCTCAGTTTTACTCCAATTTGATCGTTTTTTATTTCCTTCACCACCTACATCATCCACCTTATCCAGATGTTCAAGATCAACAGGGATTTCACGCTTGGAAAGTTGGGTTTCGGGAACAGAGGTTGGAGTTGCTGGCTCCTTTTCCATGGGCGAATCATTTCCATAATAAGTAGATGGGAGATCGTGGATACATTGGAACAAAGGGGTAAGGTCGAACTTGTGGTAGATATGATGTGGAAGAACTAAATTTAGGAATTGGGAATTTGGAGGGATTTATGAATTTTGAGATGATATATTTTCTTCCGGGGTTTGTGTAGAACTAATGACATTTCTAGAGAATCTCCTATTATTTTCATCCATCGGAATGGAAATAGGATTAC
>KV020427.1:0-10528 GCA_001598015.1 Dorcoceras hygrometricum | reverse complement strand
GCTTCTGTCGTGATTTCTCCACGTTGTTGAGCAAGCACTGGACTTGTGGCCTCCGTCTGCTGTCTTCACCTCGTGCGTTCTGTTTAAGGCGTGTGTTTGAGTTTTTTTGGCTAGGGTGCTTGGTTGAGGTATTGTTGGTAATCAGCTGCGAGGTACAGATGGAACGTGTAATTACAGCTTTCGTAGAGTCTGATTTTGTGTTATGTGTTCGAATGCAGTATTTTGTTGCCTGTGTTTACACATTGTTTATGTGATTGCATTGTTATGACATGGCATCGAGCATACGCATTCATATTGAGCTTTGAGATTTGATTGGCAGCCTATTGTATTGTATTTCCGTTGTATCTTGTGGACTCTTGGAGTGGTTTTTGAGGTAGCACACTCATGAGGAGAGTAATGAGGATGCACCGGGTCGCTCCCGCACCCTCAGATGATGTGGTCGGACGCTAGGTAGCGAGGGCTGTGTTGACGCCCTCTGTTCCGTCTTTCTGTGGAGGACGCATTGGGTAGATCCCGCCCCATCGATGATGGGACCACCTTTGTCATTGTTTCTGTTGAGGATGCACCACGTGGCTCCCGCCCCCTCAACGATATTGCCACCTTGTTGATGATTGCTTTTGTTTGGCCCTCTGGCCTTGGTACTATTATCCATTGCTACCCAGACACGCATTGCATAGCATATAGCATATGTCATTCGCACTTCGTTTGTTGTTTTATATTATTCTCCATACTGGGCTTGAGCCCTCCCATTTGGGCTGATTTGGTCGTGTTGTTAGTCATTGCAGGTTATCCAGGTGGTTCAGTTGGGCCAGGTCGAGTGTCAGCTAGTGGAGCCCCTTAGAGTGTTGATCGAGTCCTAGTTATGTATAAATAAATTTCATTCGAGTCATTTATCAGGGGATGCCCTGTGTAGTTGTCGTTATTTGTTCACTTGATGATTATGTTTATGGTTGGATATATTTATATATGTTGGGAGATTGGATGCTATTTTATTACATGGATTTCTGCATGTACTGTGAGCAGGACTAGCTCTGCATGTGTTTGCAAACTATTTTAAAGGACTTTTATATAAATAAGTCCGAGTGAGGACTAGTATTGATATTTGAGTATTCAAATATTTTTACTCGATATTTTTGTGTCAAGCCCAAAAGAAAATTTTTAACACACTTTTAAACTTCCACCTTTTATCGTTAATTGTGTGCTTAATCCTTGATTACAAGCACTAGGCCCGACAGTTTAGTAGCAGCTTGAGCTGCAATAGCAACAATGTCAGTAAAGTCCAAATAATTTGTGGCTTGTTCTATACATTAACTTCCTGCTCAAATGTCTTTGAAGATTTTGCTCACTGAATCTCGGGAGTTTGAGCCTGTTGCTCAGTTGAAAACTGTTGACTTCCTTCTCCAATAGACCCAACCAACTGCTCTTATAGAAATTGAGCTGGTAGCTTCTTTTTATTCTCATAAATAAGTATTGAATATGTACACTTAGTAACCTGTTTTCTGTAGAACCAAAAATAGACTCAACTCCTTAATAGAAAATGGAGCAATAAACTCCTCTGCAGAAGCATTACTCAGACTGAATACAAGAGGTTCAAACTGATTTGTCCAGTATGACAAAACGTCAGTTCTATGCAATCAAAGATAATAAATACCCTCATCTACTCCTGTACAAAGAAAGGACGACAAGCACAAAATTTTAGAACCTTACAGAAGCCTTTTCAAATGGCTATAGCTTGAGTCCAACGTTCATATCAATACATAGGTTATATATACAAGCTGAACTGAAGACGAGGAAAGTGACTCTCAAAAAAGCATGACGACATACAGGTGGACGAACGAGAGAAAATAAAAGAGAGAAGAGCATAGCCTGATCTAAGAGTCCATGCAAGGGATGAAAAAGATATATCAGCTTAGTGAGAGTACTTTCCAGTGTGTGAGAATTCAAAATACACTGTATTAGAAAATTTCTCACACACACATTTACTCAATATTCGAGTGATGAGCGAATCATATTAGATGAATGAATGCAATTCAAATCTATCATTTCTTTCTTGGTACGAAGTCGTAAAACTTAGTGTCTGTAGTCTTTGCAGAGAGACATTAAACATCTATAGTTCGGAGTTTAGGAGTCTCAGTATGGACAGTCTGGTAAGTTTCATCTAAGGTGGGTTTGTAAAAGTTGTTGTCTAATCAAATTCTTCTAGTGAAGTCTTCTAGTTGGAGAGGAGACGTAGAAGATGCTGCCTTCGACCTTTCAGAAACAAATATCGTCTCATATCTTTTTACAACGTACTATTTACTACTCTACTACTTTCATGTTTTAAAACGATTTTATGTTTCAGTTTGTAGGACCGAGCGCTTGCCGCTTTACCAAAAGCTATAGCTGGTGGTAACGGTGCAACTCCAATCTTTTAAATCGTATAGCAACTCAAGCGTCACGGTTCGATCTCTCTACCTAGCAGGGGCAATTATTGCACTCCAACACAGTTTACATGGAGTATGTCGGGTATTTTCTGGTTGGTATTTCAGATCAGACCTGATATACTATCGATGCTCAAAACCTTTCAAGTACACGAAGTTATTGGAACTCCAATGTTATTAGATCGCGGTCTAGCAGTGCGTGTTGTCTCGTTGCTTTTAAAATGATGTTTTAAACGCACATTGTCTTTGTTCCGTGTGCTAAAAAAATTTAAGGTTTTTAAAATGTTTTCAAGCACATATTATGTAGATAGAGGGATTAATGATTTGAATTATTGTGAATATCATCTGTTGATCTGACACAGATCACTCGAGAAGGGATATGTGTGAACTCCACTTGCCTTGTTTTTGTTGCTAATTGGCTTTTGTAGATAAGTGAGAAAAGATCATTTTGAGATCATCAGCTTTTCGTTGTGATCTTATCTATTTCATGTCACAACGAGATTTTCAATTTCTTGATCTACTGAGACTATAGTTGACATGAGGTAAGTAGAGAAAAATGGAAGAGATTTTGTTAATTCGATTATTATTTATCTCATAATCTCTGTAAATGGGAAAAATCAGTAGCTCTTGCTTTCGGTTTAAAAAATTGAATCACGTGCTTTGTCAGTTTTGTCCAAATCTCTTTTCTATGTTATCTGTGCTACAAAATGTTTTAAATATTTTCAGTAGCATATGATAGTTTTTCAAAATTCATACCGTTCATTCTATTTTTCTTGTAAACTTTCGTCCCTGCAAAATGTGTTTCTTTCGAGAAAACCGAAAATCCCTCGTCTGTTTCAGGGGGTGTTTTAATTTTAAATATTCAGGAGGATGGGGGCAAGATTTCTTCCTTTTTTATTTCCACAAAAAAGGAGAGAAATATTTTGAAAGCTTTTAAGTTTGCGTTATGTTTATCCTAGTTTTGTGTTAATAAAAAAGGGCGAATATTGTTGTATTTGGAAACATATCAGATCTTAATTTTGATGAATACAAAATTTGTTGTTATTTTTGTAATATGTTTACTTGAGCCTGCATGCCAAGATGAAATCACATCAAAACAGAGACGAGTAGATCATCTAAAGATCTGTACAATATAAATGAAGAGCTTAGCTCAACCGAGAAGAAGAGCCGATCAAATCAGATCAGTTGAAGAGCAGAGCGTATCTGTTACAGCAAAACAATTCAATATATATTAGATGAGCAGTAGAACGTATCAGTTGAGTATAGATCAGATGAGATTAGTATAGAATCTATTGAGAAGAGCAGTTGTACAGAACAGTTCAGAACAGAGCAGTTCAGAGCAGTTGATTAGAACATAGTATTTCATAACAGTTCAGTTCAGATAAACAAGAGCAGTGTAGTTGAGTGATCAGGTCAGGTCAAAGCTTCACCAGATCAGTTCATGTTAGGAATAAAATTTGAGTTTTGGTGATAACAAATACAAGAAATCGAACAGATTACAGCGGTAAGATGAAGAGCTGAACAGAACTGCTTAGGACGTAACAGACTAGCTCAGAGCGTGTTGATCAGCTAAGACTGGTCAGATCAGATTAGAACAATGTATATCAGTTCAGAGTATGTCCAACGCTTACGGAAACACAATTTAGCTTAGAGAAAGCAGAACAGTTTACGACGTAGCTACTCAGCTCACGATGATGCAGATCAGCTTAGAACTAGTCGAACAGCTTAGAAAGTCGGTTTTAGCTCAGAGCATGAAGATCAGCTTAGAGAGTCCCGATTCAGTTCAGAACAAGCAGATCAGCTTAGAACATCTTGGTTCAGTTCAGGGTAAGTAGAACAGATTAGAGGGATTCAGAACAGTTCAGATTGAATCTTCGAGATCAGAACAGTGGTTTGGCTCAGGAATCAGCCTTGAGAAGATTCAGATCAGAGCTTTGTACAAAGAAAAACTTATAGTAGACTACGGGTATGTACAGCTTAGACAGTGCAGAAAATAGCTTAGAGCTAGAACATAACATAAAACAGCTTAGAGCGGAAACAACATAGAGGCCAACTCAGGGCTCAAGAACAGCTTTCAGTTTACAGCTTATAAGAATTCAGATCAGAGCTTGAAGAGATAATTATCAGTTCAGTATTGATGTTATCAGTTTACAGAATAGCTCAGAGGAACATTTTCCAAAACAGCTTAGTACTGTATATCAGATCAAAGCTGGAAGAGGTTAAGTTCAACAGAGATCAGCTCAGACAGTTTTGGATCAGATCGCATGAGCAGATTACAGTTTTTCTCATAACAGCTCAGAGCTTACAAGCTTTCAGATCACGTTTGCAGAGAACATCTCAGAATTTACAGATATCAATTTAAACGTGATTCTATCAGATCAGATCATATCAATCATATGCTTATTTACTGGCTGAATTATCGAATGCTATTTCGGGACTTAACAGAACCATTCATGTGATTCGGGTAGAAGAAATGGCAAGTTCTTCACAGATGGAAAGTATATCAACTAGCCGGTACAACATATAATTTGAATATTGATTGAGCTGGAGATCTATATATATACAGGATGATGAACGAAAACGATGCGGTCAATTTGAATCACAACAACTTTGAACAACTCCAACATATACAATTCTGAAAAAGCTCTCAAACAATCTCACGCGATACACTGTTACGCTGCAGAATTTACATCACACAAAATCTCACTGTTCATCATCATCTTCGTTAGAACCTTACTCTCAAAAGCCTTACATTTATTCATTTGAGTTGTAACCTCTCTGTGATATTGTGTCTTGATTGTAAATAAAAAACAGAGTGCATAAAAACTGTGAAAGCCTAAACATCTTAGAGCTGTCACTGTATTTACATAACAGATTGGGCATCTGTTTCTGTCGTAGAATTGCTAGGAGTTCTTGCATCTTGCGGGATGTCGGATCGGGTTAGAGCAGGAGCTGCTGTAATCAAATATTCTAGTGAAATCCTTCCTATTCAAGGAAGAATGGGAGACGTAGGAGTTTAAGCTCCGAACTTCCAGAAACAAACTCTTGTCCATTTTACTTTACTGCTTTCAGTTCATTTATCTGTTATGTTTACAGCTTTCGATATTACATATTTGTTCACTATTTAATCGGGTTCATTCCGCACATTTTCTTGTTATCCGAGAGAACAGTAGCACACTGAGATCCTCCAAAGCTGGTAACACATCTTAGAGGTAGCCGAAGGTTTTAAAAATCTTTTAGAAAGAAGTTTTCGAAAAATTGGTGAAGGAGTTCATTCAACTCCATTTTCTGAACTTCCGAGCTATATTTAAACTATATATTCGATCCAACAGTTCAATAAGAGAAGATATTAATTGAACAGAATAGATCAGAATGGAGTTCAGATCAGATTAGCACAGGCTATTAGTTCGAAACAACGAAGCAGTTTGAACAAGAATTTCTCAGACTGAATACAAGAGTTCAAACTGATTTGTCCAGTATGACAAAACACCAGTTGGGTGGAGTCAGAGATAATAAATAGCCTCACCTACTCTTGTACGAAGAAAGAAGTACAATCACACAATGTCAAAACTTTACATAAGCCTTGTCAAACGGCTATAAACTTATGTTTAATGTTTATATCAGTACAGAGACTATATATACAAGCTGAACTGAAGATGGGGAAAGTGACTCTCAAAAAGCATGAGGACGGACATATAGATGTACAAGAGAAAATAAAGATAGAACAGAGTCCGGTCTGAGAGTCATTGCGAGGGAAGAAAAATATATATCATCTTAATGAGAGTCCTTCCCAGTGTGTGAGATACGATTGGGATAATACACTGTACTAGAAAATTTCTCAAACACACATTCACTCACATATTCAATTCTGTCTTGGCACGAAAACGTAAAGCATAGTGTATGTAGTATTCATAGAGAGACATTAAACATCTACAGTTCGAGTCTAGGAGTCTCAGTTTGCATAGTGTGGTAAGTCCCATCTGAGGTGGGTTTGTACAAGCTGTTATATAAATCAAAGTTTTTTAGTGAAGCCTTCTAGTTTGGAAAATGGGAGACATAGAAGAGGCTGCCTTCGAACTTCCAGAAACAAATATCATCTCCTATCTGTTTTACAACGTACTGTTTACTGCTTTACTATATGCATGTTTTTAAAGCGAGTTTAAGTTTCAGTTTACAGGGAGTATGTCGGGTATTTTTGAAACGAACAAACTCTAGAAATTTATTTTTGTTAAAAATAACATGCGGAATAGATAAACTAAAAAGGTATGACTCGTTCCCTTTAAAAATTTCTCAACGTTACTTTAAATCGTAATTAAAATAGATATCTTAAAACATAAATTCATCCATACTGTTTAAAACCAGACTAAGTAAAAAGTCGCGAAAATTGAAAACATGGTGAATAAAGTATCTGAAAAGAGTATCATAACAGAGATAAAACATCAATGCGGACACGGGGTACAGCTGCAGCGGACGCTCAGAGGTCCTCACCGCCAGTAGGAATGTACTCATCAGCAGTCTCATCTGCATCATTTAAACCTAGTGAGTCTAGAGGCTCAGCATGCTCTATATTTTAAAATAGCATGATACATACTAATAAAACCACATGCAAGAATATACGTGTAATAAGATAACATTAAATCATGCATGCATTGATGATCTTAAAACATGGTTCCTAACATAAGTCGTTACGTATCGTAATCATATAACATATATCATAAGGCATGACGTAACGTAACATCACATTAATGGAGGTTCATCGGGCCCGACATCCCAGATCCGTTTATCGTCTATCTTGCCATAAGTCACTTCAATCCCTCCATTTTTCTTTTCAAACATGCCTTTAACCTGTCATAAAGCTTTCATGATGCGTGCATTTCATGAAAACATGCAATTGAAAAGCTTAGCCCGTCAATATATATTTAACTCTTTACTTTAAAACATTTTCGTACATAACATACTATATATATAATTAAATGTATATTCACAGGCTTCTACATTTTCTAATTCGGTCAGGGACTGGTTCAGGAGCCTGACCCACTACTTTTAAGCCCGAAAGAACCAAAAAAATTTGAACTTAGCCTAATACTAGACTTGGCCATAACATAAAATTAAACCTTTAAAAATTGCCTAACATACTACGTTGACCCAATTTTGACTCAATTAAAAATCATATGACCAATTTTGACTTAACTAAAAGCTAAGGATCAATTTTACTAAGTTAAAAAATCAAATAATCAATTTTGACCAATTAAATCTCAAATGACCAATTTTGAACAATTAAAATCCCATGGTCAATTTTGACTTAATTTAAAACCCAATAACCTTAATTTTGAATTTAATTCTAATATAAGGAATTAGGTCCAAATTAATTAAAATTTTGACCAAAATATTTGACTTTAAAAGATTTGACCAAAAATTTTAAAATTAGACCTTCATATTTAAAATTAAAATAACGTATCCAGAATTAAAATAAGTTGGACCAAACTTAAAACATTTTGGCTCGACCCTCGACTAATCGATCCGGTCCAGCCATGACAATTTAAAAAAATCACACATGCTAAAAATCATTTTGTAGGCAGTAATTTGTCATGAAAAAACTTGTCAAAAAATCTCATAAATCAAATAAATTCTAAAAATACTGAAAACATCTTAAAATATGCTTAAAATATCAAATAAAATCATCCACGAACTTTGGCAGCCCCTAAGAATCGAAATCTCAATTTTCACAAAAATGACCCGACGAGGCTCATTTCAAGCGACAAAACAGTAAAAATCATTAAAATTATATTTCTTAACCAAAACACTTACTTTTTAGACCTACATCACCCTAACCCAACATACTTGTCATTGAAACAAATGAAATGCAAAAACGATTCAGTACGTGAGCAACCCGAGCCCACAAACCCACTGCCTGCGTGTAGACTGCATCCAGGACACGTGCTAGCCATAAAATTCATAACTAATTCGTTCCTCGATCAAATCACTTTACGTTTGGACTACGTGATCCTAACTCAATGATCTATCTCTTGAAATAAAGATTGACCACTCAAATAGCATAGAGTGACTTACCCGATCCCAACAACTCTACTGTCGCGCACAGACGATAAGTCAGAACACTTGCTGATCATAAAATTCGTAACTAATTCATTCCTTGACCAAATCACTTTCCGTTTGGACCTACGTGATCTAACTCTATGGACTAACTACCTGGACCACCCTTGGACCAAGCCCTAGCCCCATGAACTGCCCATAACTGAAGCATATCAAGAATGAATCAAACACGTATTGAAAAATATGATGCATGCATAGATCTCAAACCTTAAACATAGATCTAATCAAAATACATATAAATCATGCACAACCTTTTAACAAACAGTATACTATGATTTAAATGATGAGAAAAAGGAGAGATATAACATGCCTAGCTTGGAGAAAATGAAGATCTGCGAGTTACCGACGTGTAGGACGCGAGAAAACCTCATTGAATCACAAAAAGATGAAGAAAACCGATGGGGTTGCTTTGAGAGGGGGAGGGGACGGCTATGTTGGAGTGGAGGAGGCTAGGTTTTATAAACAGTTTTGTTTTGGAATAAGAGGGTGACTAAAATGACCCCTAAGGTTTAATTAAGAAAATTAAATGGATTTTTACTGTTCTATCCCTCTACTAAGTTACCATGTTAATCAAAACTCTAATCAATGCTTTTAAAACCTCTAATTTTCGAAATAAAGGCCTCCCCAAATTTTAAAATACAACCTAACACTGTAGCCTGCGACTGGGTACACTGTAGCTTGCGACTGGATTCTTTGTCGACTGGTTGCAACTCTCTGTAGCCTGCGACTGGATCCACTGTAGCTCGCGACTGGCACATCATCTTGCGGCTGGATGCATATCAACAGCTGGTTTACTGTTCCTGTGGCTGGTTCCAAAACGCAGCGTCTCAACTTAACGAAACGACGTCGCTCTACCTCTTCGACTGTTTTCCCACACCAGCAGCAGATCGCTCTACTTCTTCTTCGCAACTTGTCCAGACTTCACTCTTCTTTTCGTCGCGTCTGAATCAACCTTTGTAACGCAACGTCTGGTTTTTCGTTCCTTTGCAATCCAGTCGACTGGTAATCTTGCGACTGGATTGATCTTCTGTCTTTGCGCTACTGTTGAAATCATCGTTGCGTCTGGATCTTTGTGACTGGTGCTTCAGCTTGCGACTGGATGAACTTGCAGCTGGTTGTCTAGTCGTTGGTTTTTTTTTTTTTGAAGCTGAATTTTCGGGTTTTCACAAGGGGGACGGCTATCATGGAGTGGAGGAGGCTAGGTTTGCAAAATAATTTGTGTTTGGAATAATGTGGGTGACTAAAATGATCCCTAATGCTTAATTAAGAAAATTAAATGGATTTTTACTATTCTATCCCTCACTAAGTTACCATGTTAATCAAAACTCTAATCCATGCTTTTAAAACCTCTAATTTTCGAAATAAAGGCCTCCCCAAATTTTAAAATACAACCTAAATAGTTCGTATAGGCGAAAAACGGGTTCCCTCATAAATAATAATAAAGCCCCAATTTTCGGAAATTGCTGCTTAAAAATAATAAATTCATTCTTAAAAATCTAAGGACTTAAAAATCTCAAATAATTTTCATCTCGGTCGTCCCTAGTCTCGTCCACGTGTCCGTAACTCAACCAGACTGAAAACATGACATGCATAACATGCAACAGAAAATCATAAATAAATCACATAAAATGGCATGTAATTTTCTAAAATGATTTTTCCCTAGTCATGCACTCATTACTACATATTCAGGATTTCTAGGCGTTATAATTTTTCGCTTGGTATTTCAGGCCAGACCCAATACACTCTCGATGCTCAAAACCTTTCAAGAATACGGAGTTATTGCAACCCCAGCATGAATGATCTGTTTTCGGTTCTAGAATTTTCAACATTTATTTTGAAAAATTCAATTATTTAGTTTAATATCACTACAAAAGAAATTCCGCTTTAGCGATGATAAACACCGTCGCGAAATTCGAAATAGCGACGATTTAGTGACCATTCAATAAAATGACGATAAAATCTTTGTAGTTGATATATTGTGATGGTATTTAAAATCA
>KV020426.1:0-10632 GCA_001598015.1 Dorcoceras hygrometricum | reverse complement strand
CCAAGTATTTTCCTGGTGACGTTTGTGGAAAAACAAACTAGGGTTATTCAAAAAAGAAAGAAAGAGAGAAAAAAAAATACAATCGTCGGCAAAAGAGACACCATAGTCCAACATTTGACTCACTGCTGGGCATAGTCTCATATTGAGTAGACATGAGATACCTCTCTTTTTATCTTTATATAAATAATAAAAAACAATAATAATCTGATATAAATTTATTAATTTAATGGATTTGAAATTATTTGGTTTAAATCCTTCTTCCGATGCACCATTAGGTTTCTCGACAGCCTAGCATATATCATTATGGTTATCCTCATGTGATTTAGTTCGTTGTATAATAATTTTTTAGTTTTAGCCATGATTCAGTTTTAAGCAATTTTAATGATTTTGACAAAGAAAAAATCTTTGATCTTGGGATTTAATGATATGACATTAATGTTTGACCTAATGATTAATTTTTAAACATTCCCAATTTTTATTTCGTATAAACAACTTTTGATATTGATTCATCAGAATCCGGAGATTAGGGGTTTTTCTATCCAAACAAGACTAAAATTGCCAATGCAGTACTAAAACTGCAGATTTACTATATTATCAAAAGTACCAAAAACTAAAACGTACATGACTAAAAATAATAATAGTGGATTAAAATCATAAGAGGACAAATATATGGTCTCTATAAAAAGTAATTTTCCCACAATTAGATTCTCTAGATGTCAAGAGTAGGGGTGTAATCGAAGCGAATTGAGCCGAAATATTTAAATGTTTAAGGTTTGAATTCAGCTCGAATTAGTATAATTCGAATATGTTTGCAAACAATTCTAACTATCGTTCGAAAATATGTACGCGAAAAGCTTTAACTTTAACTATTTAATATATAAATATTATTATTTTAAACAAAGTATTAAAGCTCCGAAGTGACCCGTGAACTATCGACCCAACTTAATTTTGGTTTGAGTCCGACTGAAAAAAAACTATTCGAACATATTCAAGTTCGATTCAAATGGAATCAAAATATTTATCTAATCCAGAAAAAGCTCGTGAACATGTTTGATTCGTTTACAACATTAGAGATTTTTTTCCAACTATCATAGATACTTTCACTGTTAAATCTACCTTGCACATTCCGCCGCGCATGTTACATCTTAACCAATTTTATTGAGTATTAAGCCAGAAAAATTATCTCCAAACAATATTGTTTTTGGCCCCCGCACACTTGGATTAGGTCTACTAATTGTTCAAACTAAATAATTCGCATGCTTCGAGTATCTTCTCCAGAGCCAATGTATGTGCACCAACTTTACGAAGAGAATTTCAAGTCCCACTAATTTGTTCCAAAACACCAAAGATTAACTTATTCTTAAGCAAAGAGATAAAGTGAATGTGGAAAGCCAGATATAAACATTTGTTTAATGGTAGGTGCTATAAAAGGAGATTACCTTTATACCATTAGTGTAATTATTTGGTTTTAGTCAAAGATTAACTTTTTTCCTCCATTAATGTGTTCAGAGACCTAAGAGCAAAATACAAACATATCCATCTATCCGGACAATATTCGTGATCTTGTCCACTCAGTTGTTAAATGGAGTAATGACATACGCACATCTAACCAAAAAAAAAGGTTCTTTATAAAAAAAATTGAAGATATATTATGTGGAAACACAGACTTTCAAACTATATACCACAACTCAATTAGTCTATCTACGGAACGAAATACTATTTGTTTCATGTACAATTGATGATCATACAGTTATAGTAAGAATAGAACATCACTCTATGTCCCACCCTCTTTAGGTGAATGCTTTCCCGCAATATCTAAATAGATAGAGTGGGTTTACCCTGCTTTATCTTAGGTGGACACCTCGAGTTAGAAATATGAAATTGGAGAATAAACCGAAATAACTAATTTAAAACTATGTTGTAACAAAACTCCTCTACATATTAAAAATAATTAAAGCGATTGTTACTATATATAGAACTTTGTATAAACAACTATGCAATAAAAAAATACAAGTGCATGTGACATCCATGGAGATTCGGAGAAATCTTACCTTTTAATATGCCACTATATGATGCAATAATCCTGTAGCATCATGGTAATATTTTTTCAATTCTTTGACAAAATGAAAGTCAATTTGGTTATTAAATGAAAAAAGAAATTCAAGAAAGTCAAAAACCCCAGCCAGAGATCCTATCATATTAAGTCAAGTTTGCCATTGATCCCACTATTCACAAGCAATAAGATGGAAAGTGGTAAAAAAATACAAATAGTGGGCTCAATAGGAGACTTTTGAAACACCTTTAAGCATAATTAGGTACCTAAATGCACTTCAGAGGTCCACAACTCCAACTGTTTGATTGAATGGGGTATCCTTTTTCTGGCATGTGCAATAATAACTTTGATGAAAAACTTCCCTTCCCTCTAAATTCTGGAGATTACTTCAATAAGGGAGGGAAAGAAATGATGATCGAGGGGAAGAAATCGAACACAAACGAAACTGATCGAATTTGATGGCGAAAAGTTAGGGGAGAGTACAGAATTTCTAACACAACTATATTTCAAGAAAAGAAATATCCTAACAGCTTAAAAGGAGGATTCATGCGTGCATTGTTAGATCGAAAGTCTTCCACAAAACAGAAGTACTTATAAAGTATACTATTGTAAATGGAACATTCAATTCCATAAAAGCTTAGAACTTAACGGCAAAGGTAATCTGCAGCCTACGCTACAAGGAAACAGACACAATGCAAAAATTCTGGTACAACGCAAGATGAGATTGTGTTATATATACACACAGAGATATGGTAATAGAGAAATTATGAAATATTACAGGTTTTGCAATATAAATGAATATAATACTTCTAATGAACTTAAACGCAAATTTCAATTCTATCAATTAAGGAATTTCATTTTTATAATATTGATACTTATTGCTTAAAACAAAATAAGCCAATAGATATTGAAGAACAGTAGTTCCCATGGTATTGAGTACAGTCAATATACATCCCATGACCATATAAAATACCGTCATAATATGATCGTTAACCTGATAAATATAGATCTACTTTTCATTTGTTAGCATGTAGTTCTATCTAATCCGGTAAACATACATGATATATGTCCATCAAGTATAAATGCCCAGGAGATATCCAACAAGATACCACATAGGTACCTGACAAGTATCCCTTTGCTAGCAACTAACAGAGAATCTAACACCACCATGTGAAAAAACAGAGCAGGAACAAGGCATATATAAAAAAAGCCACAGAAAAGTATGCTAATAAATGTGTTGAGTTAAGCGTGCATGGGTGAGAACAGTATTGAGATGGCAGACCTCCTGGGGAGTTCTCGTACGTCAAGCTGCTGACGTTGCGCCGCTTGATCTTGTTGACTGTGGGTTTTAAAAGTGTGATGCCAAATCTTAACGAGTAATACTATCTCTGCTGGGGATAGGGCCGACGGTCGGGGAAGGGTAAGACTGAACTGAGACAACACCAGCAGTTAGAAACTGCAGGAACATTTGTCTCCAAATGAAAGTTCGATTTATTTTCCGAATTTAAAATTAGTTGAGGAGAAAAGTACTGTTATCGGTGACCTTCTGGAAAGCATTCGTACGTCAAGTCGCTAACGTTGCGTCACTTGATCTGCCTGATAAAGGGGGCTGTAAAAGTGATGTCTGATCTTAACGACTAATACTATCTCTACTGGGGATATGACTGGTGGTAGGGTAAGGGATAAGACTGAGTCTAAGGGAACTGAGACAGCACCAGCAGTTAGACACGTACCTCCCCTGACTCATGGGCCTAACAGCCCTAACACACACAATAGGTGCACTCTACGCTGTCACAGTATAAGGAAATAAAGTTACACCTTGGCTAACAGCTATAGCTTTTGGCCTAGTGGCAAACCCTTGATCCTAACAATTGATATCAGAGCGAGGTCAGGGGTTCGAGTCTCCCAAGAAGCATTTTTTATACTTCTTGGGTGGGCGATTGTTGAGTTAAGCGTGCATGGGTGAGAACAGTACTGGGATGACTCGTGACCTCATGGGAAGTTCTCGTACGTCAAGTTGCTGAAGTTGCGCCGCTTGATTTGGTTGGCTACGGGCTATAAAAGTGTGATGCCAGATTTTAACAGGTAATACTATCTCTGCTGGGTATACGGCCGGTGGTAAGGGAAGGGTAAGACTGATATCTAAGGGAACTGAGACAGCACCAGCAGTTAGACACGTACCTCCCCTGACTCATGGGCCTAACAGCCCTAACACACACAATAGGTGCACTCTGCGCTGCCACATTATAAGGAAATAAAGTTGCACATTGGCTTACAGCTATAGCTTTTGACCCAGTGGTAAGCGCTTCATCCTAACAAAGGAGATATTAACTCCTGGCCAAATCAAACTACCAACGAAGGAATGAGATTCACACAATAATTTAATTGTAACTGCATAAATTTATTCAGTTCTTTTTAAGTCAGATAAATATAATTTGAAAAGGTGGGGATAAAAATGAAGTGATCGACATTGTATTATGCCCGCTTCTAAGTAGTGGGTTAAGTGTTGGCATACTTAAGCAAGGCACTAAATGCAGTGCTTTACTTCTAATATCTTATGGCAGCATATATTACACAGGGTTTTAGAGGAATCAAAGAAGCATAAATTTCGAACTAGGAGCACAGAAACCATTAATCTGTCTAAACGAAGGAAAGTGTTGCAACAGATCTCTCACAATATTAAGCATGATCAACACCTAAAACTTTAACAAGTTCTGATTTTGGGATCAAGTGAATTGAAGAATAAATAAACTGGAACATAAGTTAATTATTTGTAGGCCTTCATGATCAACTAATTCTCTCACGTTTCAATTTTTCCTGGCCTGGGCCATTCAAGAATATTCACTACCGAAAAATATTTTGTAAACCAAAACTTTCACCCACCAAGGCTAGCTACTTAACGACATTACACTGTATATACATTCAATCAAGATCCACAAGTATTGAGAGGATAAAATTGTTAATGCTAGAGTTCACAACATAGACCAAGAACAGTGGCCTGTCCAGTAATACAGCATCAGCTTGTATTCCTATGTCTTTTAAATTATAGCTTCTTGTCCAGATGTAAGTAGATTGTGTAAATGGTCAACATCCTGGGATTTTCTAGTTTGGAAACATTATCAATTCATAGTTCTGCAAAACATTTCATCTAATACCCATCTTGCTCAACTGCTTTAAACGTGCTCAACAAGAGCTTCACAATTTCTTGCGAAGGAATATGACTATATGCGAAAAAAAATATAATTTCACCTCTAATATTTGCTACTCGTACATTACTTAATAAATCCATACCATTATTACAAATATATCGTGTGAGATGCACGTTTGTTTATAATGTTACACCAGCGATTTTTGCAGCAACATAAGAAGACAACTATATTGATACAAACATTTCCGCATATCATTTCATGGACAAAATTGTAAAATGAACAAATTGAACATGTCACAGGACCTTTCCCACGAGAAACCTCCTGGCAGAGACCGATTTCTTATCTTCCTGTAGTCCAGAATCTGACTCATCATGAAACCAACCCACGGATTTTTGAGCTTCTTGCACAATTTGTGAAATCCCTGCGTATAATAAAATATGATGAGAAGAATAAGAAAACAAGAAAGAATGGTGAAAATTACACGGAAAACCGGATCCTTTATCCACGTTTGAAGATCAACATAGAATGCATTACAACCAAGCTGATCCAAAACCAAAAATTCCATTCAACTAGTCAACGAAAATCACATTTTATTGCATCACCTTAGGTCAAAGACACATAATGCCAACATAAAATGACTAAAAAGTTTCCGAAAGGCCAAATCTTTGATTCAAGACTCAAAGCAAAATAGGATTTGAGTTCAGTTTCAGGCACGCATGTATTGAATACTCAGAAGTCACAGAGAGAGAGAGAGAGAGAGCTTGTAAAACCTCCAGAAACAGTTTGTTTGTTGTGTCGAATATCGTGAATGGTGGCCGATATTTTCCAGTACAGCGGCCGCCCGACGTAATACAGTGCCATTACCGCCACAGCCACCAGTAGAATCCGGAATACGAGCTTCATCAATCGAGAAGCCATTGCCCCGGAACTTCACTTCCCAAGATTTTCAAATCCCGATGCGCGTATTGGATCGTGTGATAGATCTTTTACTGGACAATGAGCAATAAAACGTGCGAGAGCCGAGAGGGCATCCGGATTTTTTTATTGTAATAGAAGACTTTAACTAGACCTGGCCACGGGCAGCATCCAGGTCCGAATCGTTGGATCAGGGTCCAGAAAACCTGGAATCGGGCTAGAGGTCGTGGGAATCGATTTCAGTCGGGTCTGGTACATGCGGTTCCGGCCAATTCCTTTTTTTATAAATATTTTTTTAAACAAATTGAATTTCGTTTTTAAAAAAATATGTAATTTTAAATTTTAATTTTAATATTTTGAATCTTGAATTTCGAATTTAAGATTAGAATTCCAATTTGAATTTAAATTTGAATTTTGAATAGAATTTGAATTTTATATTTTATTAATTAATTTGAAATTTGATTTGAATTTGAATTTTAATTAATCTGAATTTTATTTTTAAATTTAGATTTTAATTTGAATTTTTGAATTGTGAATTCGAATTTGAATTTGTGTTTGAATTCGAATTTGAATTTCAAAAAATAACAATTGAGGTTTAAATTTAAAATTTGTAGTATAAATAATTTCAAAAAATTAAATATAATGAATATACAAAATAATTAAAATTCAAATTTAAATCTAAATTAATATTCCATTGAGATTTAAATTTGAAATTTGAAGTGTAAATAATTTCAAAAAAATAAAATAATTGACAATACAAAATAGTTAAAATTACAATACAAAGTAAAAACGAATTAAATGGAAAAATCCGTCTAATCACTTGTGACTCCTTCAGTTGTTGTTCCAGAAGTGTCCTCGGTGTCTTCGTCATCGTTTGTATCATTTTGGTTAGCTTGTGTTCTTGTGGCAGCTCTCGACCAATCGTTAAGAAGGCATTGTGCTTCAAAATTCTTCGGCCTAATGGTAGATCTTATCTCGTCCAGCGTGTTGCCTCTCATGCTAAAAGTTTGATCCATAGCAACTGTGAAAACAAGACATGCAATAATCTCCTCTGTCATTATAGACAAAATGAAATATACTTGTTGTAATTGTTCGCAAATTGTTCGAAATATTATGTACTATGATCGAAATTGTTCATTATATATTTTAAAATTAAATAATATGTTTTACATAAAAATATTAAAATAATAGGATGTTCGATTTTTTTCATTTTTCATTTTATTTTAAATGTATTTACTGTGAAAACAAGACATGCAATAATCTCCTCTGTCATTATAGACAAAATGGAATATACTTGTTGTAATTGTTAGCAAATTGTTCGAAATATAATGTACTATGATCGAAATTGTTCATTATATATTTTAAAATTAAAATAATATGTTTTACATAAAAAATATTAAAATTAATAGGATGTTCGATTTTTTTCATTTTTGTATTTTATTTTAAATGTATTTTTTGAAGTTAATTAATTGTTTATATCATTGTTAAACTTCATAACCGGTTATAGGCATGTTAACTAATTCATATATTAATCAGAATGTCAAAATTATATTCGTTTTGAAAAATAAAATTAGTTTATCTTCTTTAAACAAAATGCCAAAATTATATTTGTTTACACATCACCTACCTATTTGTCTCACTCTTGTTATAATGATACACTAATATTAACAACTAAATCGAATTGTATGCTTCCTTATTTTACACTTGCACATATATATGCTATATGTGCATCAATATAAATATTATATATTATTAAACTTTTAATTTTAAATTTAACGATAGCTTATGTTTGTATGTTTAATATTGAGATAATGGATATGACAGTAAGATATCGGATACGTGGGAAGTTTTTAAGTAAGTTACTATATTATTATATTTTAATTGTTAAATATTTGAAAGAATGATAAGGGTAAATGTAAGTTTTTAAGTAAGTTATTAAATGTAATGCATTTTATAGTTATGTTAAAGTGTTTGTATATTTTAAAATAATACAAATTAATCAAATGCTCTCAATTTAATGATAAATGAAACTTTTATAGTTTATAAAAAACTATTAATACATGGTTATGATAGTATATATTGAGAGAATGACATGAGAAGTTTTTAAATAAGTTATTATAATATTGAACTTTACTTGTTAAATATTTGAAAATTTTACTTGTTAAATATTTGAAAGAATGAGAGGGTAAATGTAAATATTAATTAAAATAAACAATATAGTTAACTAAGGTGTTTAGGCATTTTGAGATAGTACAAATTAATCAAATCCTCACAATTTTATGATAAATGAAACATTTATAATTTATAAAAATGGTATACTTCTTTGTATAGGAAAAAGGAGTTGGTGTAGTGGTTGGTACTCTGATTTCTCATATTTGTTGGCCTTGGTTCGATTCTCGGTTACAATGTAAACGTATTTTTCAAAAACCTTCGACCCACCGTGTCGGTTCTGGGTCGAACCCGACGGGTCAATAGGTAACCTTCTTGACAAACCAACCGTAATCGGACCAATACGTAGGTGGTCCGCTCGGGCCACGGGACGAATCCGTTGATCACGGGTGGGGTCCGGTTCGATTTATGGTTAAAATCGGCCCGTGACCAGGTCTACTTTGACCATCCATAGATTTCAAATTGGAAAAAATTAAAAATTAATCCTTAGTTAGCATAATTTTGATTCACCATTAATTGGTAAAATTCAATCGCAGACTCACACCACAATATTGACTCGAATTCGACTCGAATTCTTTATTTAAATTCCAAAGAAATTAGTAAAGAACCACACATAACAGGGCATCAATCATATAATATTTTTGGAAATGTCATAACACTATACACAGCTTTGATCAGTATATGGTGGCTATGAACCTCAAACACACCTCAAAGACTGTACATTCATTAGCATGCTCGTCGTCGCTTTCTTCTCGTTCGTTTCACGAGCATCGACTCTTCGCCTTTATCTGGAAAGTTCCCAATTGGCAATGATCCCATTCCTTGAAGAGAACGAACATAGGATAGTAAGGGTGCAAGTTGCATTTCCAATTGGCAGTGATCCCATCCCATGAATATTTTCAATTATTTAACACTTAACACAGTCTACCACACATATGCAGTGGTTTTGCAAAACATAAACATAACGCACAATATGTTTATTACCATGAGTAACATTTGAGCACAGAGCTATATTTTTATGTACGGTAATCGACGGTGAACAGAGATTGAAAATTTATCTAGTGATCCATGACATTCATGTATATCAATTGCAAAACAAATTATTTTCCTCAACTTGGAAAGATTGCCATGTTCACTCGACAAATTAAAAAAAAAAAAAGGATGAGGAGCATATAGTTATTCCATTACGGCAACTCCTCCAACAGCTTTAATTTTCTCAATGATGCTATTTGCCTCGTCTTTTGTGATCTGTTGTTTCAGTATAACAGGCGCTTTCTCGACCAAATCTTTGGCTTCCTTCAATCCCAGATCTGTGAAGGACCGGATCTCTTTTATCACCTTGAGTTTAGCTCCTGCATCAAATTTCTCAAGCTTAACATCAAATGTTGTTTTCTCAGGTTTTTTCTCCTCAGCCTTGGCCGTCCCAGATCGTGCCCCACCTTGAGCACTCAAATCCATTCCTTCTATGGAAATAGGTTGTAGCTTAGGAAGCATTAACCTGTCTCTGAGAGCAGGACCAATCTGCCTTCGTTCTTCCGGAGGCAGGGAAATAATTCTTTCAGCAAGATGGACAATCTTGTCAGAAGGAGGAGGTCTTGGTCCGTATGGATCATAGAACTCAGGGTACTTGTATCTTTTCGGCTTGGTATTGGGATCTCTTGGGACAAAATCGTGTTGGAAAGAACGATACTGCACTATCCTGGATTTCCCTCGAAAAGAGGGATTGGAACAAATATATCTATAAAGAGCAGCTGGTTTCATTATTAGGTTGGTGGAAACAGAAGTCGGTGGATTTCTGAAGGGTTGAAAGCAATAAGCACAAATCACAGTTCTACAGTTGATCTAGTATTATACACCCCTGAATTTCATCACAACTTGGTATGAACTTCTGCACACCGTCATAGCCTTCAAAGAGCAAACAAATGGAAAAACAGAACTCAGCGTTATTGCTCTCTGAAACTATATGACGGTAGTATATAGAGTGGAAGAAGGTGATCTGCATGTAGACAAGAAAATAATGAATATCGCATCACAACATGAATACTTTATAGATCATGTTACCACCCAATTCATATTCCTACACACAAAATCTCAACATTTTCAGACGCGGAGAAAGTACTTCACCAAACATAAACTACAAAAAATAGTTTCATTCCAATCAATTATTCTACAGAAGGTCAAGTTTCACCAGTAAGACTAAAAGAGCACATCTGAAACAAGGGTTCTAATGACCGATATCCTAGATAGAACCGTATCAACGGATTTCCAGGGAATCATAGGATCCAACAAACTTCATATAATGAGGCCAACAATGCAAACCTGACTTTACATCATTCAATTGCACAT
>KV020425.1:0-10841 GCA_001598015.1 Dorcoceras hygrometricum | reverse complement strand
AAACTAACGAGTCTAGGGGCTCAACAAGTAAAACTGAGGATAACAACATCACACAATGCAGGCATAACTGTACATAAGATGAAGAATCTAGGTGCTTAGCTCGTTCTACAAAATCAGTTCAGCGCTCTTGTGAACAATTCAGCGTGCACCCGAACTACAGCTTTCACCCGTTCTAATTCACTCTAAGCTGATTATTCCAAACTGAAAATCCAGAACCTCACATTTCTCCTCCCCACTAAGAAAATGGTTTTGTCCTCGAAATCAATCATATATAACAGATTGGGGGCATGTGTGTTTGTCGAAGGCCGGCGTTTTCGTGTTGTTGTTTTTGATCTGGCTCGGAGTCTCCTCGGCCTGCTCCCTCGTAATGGCGTTAACCTGAGCATGCTGGGGTCCTGAGAAGAAAGGCTGAGACGACTGTCCGAACCGCGATGGACCAGGCTGCTGAAACGGCCTAAACTGAGTCTCACCCAAACGGGGCTGCTGAAACTGCTGAGAACGGCCCCTAGACGGACCTCCACGACCCTGAGGCTGGGCCGCGGTCTGCTGTGATCCAGATGACGGACACACTCTCGCAAAATGCCCGTACTGACCACAAAGGTTGCAGGAACCCTGCACACCTACACACTGTGTGGAAGGATGCTTTCCACCGCAAAAGCCGCAAAACTCAGTCCGAGATCCACTACTACTTGAACTGCCTGAACCAGAAGAGCCAGAACCCAACTTATTCTTGAACTGCTGACCTCGGGGTCGAAACCTCTGATGGCCAGACTGCTGAGCCACCTGTGGCTGCTGCTGCTGCTGGGCTGATAGGCTGACTGGGAGGACTGTGAAGACTGTGCTCCCTGAATAGCAGGACGACCACCCTGCGGTGCCTGTTGCCGACGAGCACTACGGCTACGCAAACCTTCCTCAATGTCAATGGCACTGAACTGCTGACCTCGGGGTCGAAACCTCTGATGGCCAGACTGCTGAGCCACCTGTGGCTGCTGCTGCTGCTGGGCTGATAGGCTGACTGGGAGGACTGTGAAGACTGTGCTCCCTGAATAGCAGGACGACCACCCTGCGGTGCCTGTTGCCGACGAGCACTACGGCTACGCAAACCTTCCTCAATGTCAATGGCACTGTCCACAGCCTCAGCGTAAGTCTTGGGCTTACTAGTCAAAACCATCTGATACAACTCTTCATTTAAGCCCTCAAGAAATCGAGTCCGCTTGGCCCTCTCCCGGCCAGAAACATGGGGAACGTACACCAACAGAGAAGAGAACTTCCTAGAGTACTCCCGAACAGTCATAGAACCCTGCTCCAGATGGTCGAACTCCCGCTCCCGGGCGTTCACATAAGACTCGGGTACACTCCTGTCGGAAGGTCTCGCAAAAACTGTTCCAAGAGATCCGAATACCGGTCTCCTCCAAGGTACTAGAAGCGCCTCGCCACCAGCGCTCTGCGGCCTTCCTAAGCAAAAGAATCACTAAACTCAAACGGAGCTCATCATCATACTGACATCGATCGAAAAGTAAGATGACGTTCCGGAGCCACGAGTCCACATCCTCACTGGACTCATCACCATTGAAGACTGGAGGGTTCATCCTCTGAAACCGAGCGATCACTACGTCCATCCGCTCCACCGGGGGAGGCAAGTCACCAACTTCCTCCTCCTCATCACTAACACGAGTATGACTGCGAGCACTACGTCTATCCTCGTTCTGTCCTGCTGATTCCTCAAACTGCCCCCTACCTCTACCACGACGTCTAGGCGGCATCTACGAAAACACTCAACAAGATCAAGAAAAACAGAACAGATACGGCATAGATAGGATATAACACAGAAACATGCAGCACGTAGTCACATAACCAAGCACACATAACACTCAACACTGTGCCTAGACTCGAGTGTGATCAAAGAAATTGAGCTCATCCCAGCTTAAGCTCTGATACCAAAAATTTCAGGCCTCGTGCTCTAAACAGAGTAAAATCATACAAACACATGCGGAAGCTATCAAAAAGCGGGTAAAATTTTCGCTTTTGGCCTGACGGTTTAAAACAATGTAATTTAAAATAAAGCGATACTCAAAATATATCTCAGTTTAAAAACAACCAACAGTATAGCATAACAGCATCAACACAATAACATGTATCAAACTCCCACAACCCAATACAACAGCAAAGCGCAGGGCATCCCCTGGCTAGGAATACTGATACATATAATTACGCTATACGCTACTGGGATGCTCTAACCACCTCCTGGGGCACCACCAGCTGGGTTATAACCACGACCAGCTGTAAAACCTGGGTTTCCCGAAAACACACAAACAAGGAAAAACAACCAAGCCCCAGAGGGACATGGGGTCAAACCCCAGTACGGAGAGCAACAGATATAGCTAAAAGAATGCATAAGATAAAATGCAGATGATATGCATGAGACACCGGATAACAACGGAAGGCTTGACCAACAAGGGAGCTAAGGAACTCAAGCACAGCTCCAAGAATCTGCAATAACAGTGGCCACGGGGCGTGTTCACAGTGTGGTAATGAGCCACTCGCCGTGATACTACACCCGAATACCAGATGCATCAAACAACTCAACCTGTCGTTGCCTCGCCCATGAACTGTGGTAGTTAACCACTCCGCGCATGGTGGCTAACGATCCCAGCAGGGAGATGAGAGTGCGCTCGCCCTCGCATCCTAGTAAGAATCAACAACAGCAGTACAAGATACAAGGCTACAAAATACGATACACAAGGGATCTGAAATATGCGTGAACAAATGCGTGTATGCAATTCACATGAAACAGCTAGCATAAACACCAATGCTCAACAAGCAATACACATATAGGTTCACCGAAACATCCCAGTAGCCACGCATAATATCTCACGCCAATTCCAAGCTACATAAAGCTCAGATCCGTACCTTATACTTTTGTGAAACAATTACTACAAAACAGGCCCGAGAGATCTGGATAACAACCTGCTAAATACACAACACACAGATCTCAAAAGCTGCACAGAAACTCACGGCCAATTACAGAAGCTCACGGCTGGGAGCCACGCTCAACCAACTCAATTACTACCAAAACAACTTACTGGAAGCTTAAAACAAGTCTAGGAACAAGATCTCATCACCAAGGAACGAAGTTCTACCTGCACTACAAAACGCACAATCGGGCAGCAACTTCGCGTTCCTCAACTAGCCAACCACAGCCTCCAAAAGTGGTAGGGAATGATAGAGCTTCGCAAGAGGAGTCCAATGCTACCTCGAACGTATCAAACAACGGCCGGAAACGATGGGAATTGTCAGAGAAACGTTATGGTGAACAGTAACCTAGGGTTCGAAGCGAAGAACACAATTGAGGAAATATTTCGCTAAGTATGGAATCTGATATCTCAAATCGAAGACCAAGTCTTCCTTAAATACATCTCGCAAAAGCTAGTTAAATCATCCATCGACATAACAAGCAGGCACCAACAACAAATACAACCAGCAGATGCAACGAAACCAGCTGCTGAAATCCCAAACAACGCAAATCAAAACGATGTCGTAGAACACTACCTACGACTGGTTCTCAACCAAAATCTGGACAACCAGATGACTGGTTTAAACATCGCTGGAAATCTCCAAAAGCTGGTACCAGCCGCAGCATATAAAACGCAGCGTTGCAACTAAACAAAACGGCGTCGCACCGCTGATGTCATCAAATCTGGTCGATAGCTTTCGCGCAATACCAGCTGCAAGCTACAGTAACCTCCACCAACTGCAAGCTACAGTAACCTCCACCAGCTGCAAGCTACAGTAGCGAACAAATCTCTCGCAGCTGGACAACCAGCTGCAACATCCAAACGATGACGTTTCCTTCTCGCGCTACAGTGATGTTGACCCGCGTTGACATCTGCTTAGACTGAACAACCAGCAGGAACACACGCGACCAGATCTCTCGATAGCGCTACACCAACACGACGTCGCTCCAACTAATCCAAACGCTGTCGTTTTGCCCTTAATGCCAAATACTCAAATGCAACGGCTGGATTACTGAACGCACCAGCTGCAAGCTACAGTAGAGAACAAATCTCTCGCAGCTGGACAACCAGCTGCAACATCCAAACGACGATGTTTCCTTCTCGCGCTACAGTGATGTTGACCCGTGTTGACATCTGCTTAGACTGAACAACCAGCAGGAACACACGCGACCAGATCTCTCGATAGCGCTACACCAACACGACATCGCTCCAACTAAACCAAACGCTGTCATTTTGCCCTTAATACCAAATACACAAATGCAACGGCTGGATTACTGAACGTGCAACCAGATCTCTCTAAAACGACGACGTTTTGGAATCTCACGTTGCCAAAATAAACGCTACGACTGGTTTTTACAAATCAACCAGCTTTCTAAAAAAAACCTCAAAAATACGAAAACTCCCAGAATTGCTCCAAATGCTATTTCAGACCCGAAAATGCCAACCAAACTTACAAACAGAGATTTAAACCACCAGAAATCTCTAAAATCCGATACATTCCAACAATAATCTCTTATAAAAATTCAGGTCTCAAAATTATAGCCCAATCCAGTTCTATCACCAGATGGCTTAATAGCTCCATGAAGTTTGTGTAGTGAGGTAGAAGATCTGGTCCAGGAGCTTATCATACCAGCTAATCGCTTGTTCTCACTTAGCATCTCCTCGGACTTGCTTCTCAGTTCTTCATTATCAGTTACAAGCTTACTTAGATCAGCTTGCATATTGCTTGAGCCAACCGGCTCAGCGTTTGTTGCACAGCTCACTCTTTCGACTTTAACTTCCTCGAATGATTGAGAAAGCTTCTTATATTCTAGGACCATTTCATTTAGTGCAGTAACAAGGTCCTCTCGTGTAAATTCAGGACTAGAAAAATCAAATAACTCCTTAGTGTCATCGGCCATAAGACACTGTACTTCATCTTCACTTTCGCTTGATGAGGAGGTTCCAGATATGGATTCTGTTAGAGTAGATGCCCAACTAGACAACTTGTGGCGTGTGGGTTTTATAGACTCTTGTATATGACAATATTTATTTATGAAATACGCATTTATTTATGGCATTCTTTATTTTCGTTATGTTTATAATGTTAACAATTGTGTTGGATAAAGACCTAGAATACACCATAGTGTATGTTAGATGTGATAGTGGATATGATGGCTATCATGAAACACATCTAATAGTCACTGTGCATTCTGAATTCGTTCCTAGTCGATTGGGCCATCAAAATGAGGATAAGGCCGCCCGAGCTTGAGAATAGAATATGCGATGTGAAGTACCATGTTTCATTGGTAGGGAACATTGTGATGTTCTGAGCATGCAGATGGATAGTGACCTGGTGATCTATCGAACTACCCTCGTTCGGACTTTCCAAGTGGTTACCATTTGTCGAGTGGATAAGTCCGAGGTCTTGGTTGTACTGATTAGTCCTCACTACTCGAAACGTCATTGAGGCTCTACATGATAGGCGTCTCACTTTGACCCGTTTGCCGACTCACTTGGGGTCATTAGGCGGTGGGATTGGGTGAGGTCCCGATGCATGTAGGAGTCGATGCTTCGTTGCCGAGGATTCACCGTTCGCTTACATGCGTGGATATCCTATGCTATCTGAGGAGATAATAGTGTATAAATCTCTGGTCAGAGTACTAGAAGTGTTTTTGGTAAATGGGTTTACCTAGTAACACTCGTGATGTCACTATTCGATCTCCAAGATGTATGCATAGCTATCTGATCTCTAGCGACTCTCGATTTACCAATGGTCGTTGATCTGATCAGGATATATGTGTTGAAAGGACCGTACTGTACGCTAACCACGACCAACTGGTTCTTGCAGGCACTATCAGTGATACCTAGGGGATCATGGGGCGATGTTTCTAGGCGCTTTACCATGATCCGATGGGCAAGTCCGAAATTGTGATTTCGGAGCCGCAATGGTTGTGGGCCCACGGCTAGATGTATCCCTGAACCATTGAGGGTCACACAAGTACTGGATTCATGATTCCCGCACGGAAACTGAGCTCAATGTTTTGAGCACTTGAGGAGGATTTTAGGGAATGCGACTTCCTAAAAGTCAACAGGGGTCAAATTGCGATTTCCCACTGTTGAGGGGCAAAACTGTCATTTTGGACTAGGTATCTGAAAAATTGTTTTTCGCATTATAACGTTCAATTTTGGAAACTGAGTCGATCGGTCCGATCTGATCGTCGATCGGAGTTATGATGAAACCGCAGTGAATTAAATGAACCGAATGTTCATATGGACTTGGGCCTGACCCAAGTCCAATGGGCCGGTTCAAGCCCATGTATATTTAATATATACAAGTCTTGTACTTGGGGTTTAATCACTACAACATATTACCCTAACCCTAGACCTAAGTGTTCGGCCGCCCCCTCCTCCAAAGCCTCACGCCGCCGCCGCCGGCCCACGCGCCACCGCCGGCCGCTGCCGTCCGCCGCCTTGTGATCGTACTGTTTCGATCACCGTGACGAGGAGTTTCCGTCCGTTCTGAATTTGTCAGTCCTTCTAGTGCAGGCTGACTAAGGAATCGTATTTCTGGTCGTGGACCTGATTGACGATCTACCGCCGCCTACCGTTTGAAGTGCCGGTTTCCTCATGAAACTGGTCGGAGCCAGGCGCCTAGACGCCAGCAAGGTGACAAGTCTGACATCCTATGAATGTTTATTTGTTGCTTTTATTAATGTATTGAACGCTTTCCGGGCCAATTTTAATTTCCGCTGCGCCCCCGGGAAGTGGGATCCGGATCCGCCACCATATGCCAACAGATTCTTATGAATCTGAATCAACCCACGCACTTTTGTTTTCTTCAGCCACCATGGCTTTTTCCGCTCTCCTTTTATGATAAACCATTTTCTCCTTTTTGTCCTTGTTATTTCTGCCTTCTTTTCGTCTCTTCTTGGCTTCCTGTAATCAGCCATGAAGTGACCAGGCCTGCCGAAATTATAGAATTTATCATCAGAAGGAGTGGTAAAATTTCTCTTGGGAGAATCAAAAGAAGAGGGTTTAGTATTATGCTTCCGCATAAATTTTCCAAATTTTCTTATGAACGAGGCCATCGCATCCTTGATCATCTCCTCAGCTGATCTGCTACTTGTGGAGCAAGGACTTTGTTCTGGAATTGTAGCAGCGAGAGCTCTGGTTGGTTGAGACGTAGATGGATCAGCTTCTGCTCTCGTTTCTAGCTCATACTCGTAAGCCTTTTGATTGGAAACAAGTCATGCAGCTCCATCTTGTTTAAGTCTTTTGATTCCCTCATAGCCATTGTTTTTACATCCCGCTCCTTGGGAAGTGCTCGCATCACTTTCAGGGCCAGCTACCTGTTGCTGTATGATTTGTTCAGTCTATCCAGCTCAACCACCAAAGAACTGAACCGTTCATAGAACTCGGCCATAGTCTCATCGGGCTTCATTTTGATAAGTTTGAATTTTTGCAAGCCATCGTTAACTTGTTTTCCTTTCTCTCCTCATTTCCTTCTCATATCTGGGTCAACTTCTCCTAGATCTCCTTCGCAGTTGTGCAAGTTTGGATTTTGCTAAACATGTTGTTGTCTAGCGTCTTGTAGAGTATGTCCTTAGCGACATTATCCAGATTTGCTTTCTTCTTATCTTTCGAGGTCCACTCCATTCTGGGTTTCTCAATCCATTGAGATGCACCATTAGTTATTGCCACAACTATGAGGACTAGAATTTATTATTGGTGGTTAATTAGTTAATCAGATCTGGGCGAGGATTAGATAATAGAGAAGTTAACCATCGGGTTTCCAGATTAGAAGGAATTAGTTTTGCTGGTGGTGATTTTCGGATTTTCAGATTTGAGATGTTGGTAGCTATCGAGAATGATTTAATTTGATATTGCGTATGTTTGGTTTAGCGAGAATCAGATTTGAGAGGTCCCTTGTGTGTTTGAGAAATTCACCTTGAATAGGAAGGAAAACGACGTCGTTTTGAGTATACATGATATGGTGTCGTTCGGTGATAGTCAGATTTGCATAGCGAAATCTGTTCGGGAGAGTGAGCAGTTGCGCACGTCTTTTTGGCGAAAGCCAAGTGTTGGTCAATGTTACTGTGTGGACAGGTCCGGTTTGTGAGTTTGTGTAGATCGGTTCGGTTTAATGATTTCAGATTTGACCAGATCTGGATGTTCACGAGTGGGTCTTTTATGCAAGATCTGTTGTTTTGAGCGGGACCCCTATGCTACGTCGTTTTGATTAGTAGCGTGACGTCGTTTGATGTTGGTGCGCTAGTATAGCGTAGCGAAGTCGAATCTGTGATAGCAGAGCCAGATCTGGGTAGCACTGAGGTCTGAATAGTGCTCAGATCTGAGTTTTTCGGTGGTTGACTTTCACTGTAGCTTTGACTTGGGGATTTAAATATAAGTGTCGATCAACACTTAGAGAATTAGGAACCCAATATTCCTTTTATCTTCTTCCCCGAGAACCCTCGATTAGTACTATTCATTCGAACCTTTCTCCATCGATTGCGGTCGATTTACGCCACCGTTTGGCGCAAGATTGGTGGCGCTGAGCTCGTATTCCTTAGGGCTTTCGATTGATACCAGTTTGTAGTTTTAGATCGAATAGTTGAAGGAGCGCGAAGTAGTTGCAGGTTCGAGCATCTTCGTGATTGTTGTCCAGTGGTTCTTCTATCCTTTAGCAGCTTTGAGCATTTCCCGTCTGAGTTTTTGAGCAGACTGTTGGAGCTGCTTCCTACGTAATCTGTCGAGGTAGTAGCTGATTTGATGTACGAATTGAGCTAGACTGAGCAGTTTTGATATCAGCTTTGGGATATTTCTTTCGTGTTGAATTGATGTGGTCTGTGTGCTGATTATTTGTTCAAATCAATTTTGGTGCGTGTGAGTTTGATAGGATCAATATGGCATGAAAACAGCCCTAGGGAAGGGGGGGGGGGTGAATGAACTCCTTGGTATTTTTAGATTTTCGAAACCGTTTAAAAATATTTTTACAAGCACCGCTTAACTTAAGTCCGAGTTACTAGACTTAAGGTATCTCAGTTTAACGGCTGATTTCTTGGCTAACAAATATGTGCGGAATAAAGCCAATTGATCAGTGAACAGTGTAACAAGTAAGTAAATGCGTAATGTAAAAGTTAAGGGACAGAGTTTGTTTGTGGAAGTTCGGATATAAATATCCTACGTCTCCCCTTTTTACTTTTCAGGAAGGTTCCACTAGAAGATTTGATGTGTGCAGGCCTTCTACAAACACCCGATCACTGAGCCTTGCTCCAGGTGAACTCCTAGAAACACCAAATACAAAGTGCAGACGCAGCTGCTGAAAATAGGTAACGTAATGATGTTTTTCGAACTGCTTCACAAAGCCAGTTGGTTACAGACTCAATAAAATATGACAGTGAAATACAACTCTATGAGACTTTAAATTCTCTGGTTTCTAAACAACGAAACATGATTCAAAATATTGAACCAGAGAATGACTCGAAGCTAAATTTCTGTGGAGATCAACACTTGTGTTCTTCGAGTTGTATGAGCTTCTTGAGAGTAACTTCAACAGATAGAAAGCTCGAGAATGATTGAGATAGAAAAATGGTAGAGTAACGGCAAGTGGTCGAGAGCGAATAGTATGTTCTTCAATTCAAACTTCTGCTATTTATACTCTTCGCTCAACGGTCGATTAATCCTGTAAAGGAAACAAAATCCCTTTTTGAAATTTTGATAATCATGCAACCGTATTTTCTGCTCCACTATATGGTAAATTGAATACTGTTAGAGCAAAATTGTCGCCTTCCATATTTGTGCAAACTCGTTGTAACGACCTCTGTAAATGTGTACTATTTATCCAAAATAGTACCGTTGTTGTCTCCTTAATTCCAGGCATATGTACGATTCAATCTCACCATTGATTTGCTCCAATTTGAACTGTGATTACGTTTGAATCGATTCGACGTTTGCGCCTGAAATCTTTCTTCGTTAACTGTCGTCTGAATGGTTGCGTCTGATATCAAATCAACATCTGAATCCTTACATAACCCATCTTCTGAATATCGTTTTGAGAGATGTACCTTGTGTCTGAATACCCTACGACTGAAATACTCAACGTCTGAAATATTCTTAGATATCCAACGGCTGATTATAACCAAGTAACAACCAACGACTGATTCAGAAACACTGTAGCTAACTGCTGAAAATAAATACCCAACTGCTGAAATATTCTCGAATACCAAGATCTGATATAACCTGAATAAATCCAACGTCTGAAGGGTTCCTGAATATCAACATCTGAATTATCTTGACGTCTGAATATACTATACTGTCAATTGCAACAGCTGAATGACCAGTAGTTACTTTGCATCAACACTTATCTTATTTTTGTTATCACCAAAACTAATAAATTTTATCCTAACAATTTCTCCCTTTTTGGTGATGACAAAACTTAGCAGCCGAGATATATAAATAGACAAAGATAAATTCCACTGGGTCTGCTGAAATAAAAAATTTCATTGACTGAAGATTGTACATAGGATTTGTACAAAGAAAATTCTAAAAGTCTTTCTTTCCTAGCACCCAATGCTCAGCACTCCTTTTGGGTACACCAGTAGGAGGATATGGTCCATATCTTACGTTCCGAGGTGGCGATTCTCCACTACGTCTTCGTTTTGAAGATCTGCCACTATCACCTCTTCTTCTACCATCACCACCAGAGCCACTTCCTCTGCTGGCACTGCCTCCACCAGGCCTGTCTTGATCATCCGGAGGCAGTTGAGGTCCTCGGCTGCTACTATCTTCCCCCTTTTTGTCATTACCGCCCCGATTAATATAAGCCACAAGTTCGCTCAGCTGGGA
>KV020424.1:0-11155 GCA_001598015.1 Dorcoceras hygrometricum | reverse complement strand
CCGCAGCAGATCCTATAGTATCTGATTCACTCTCTCTGTCTGCCCATCGGTCTGGGGGTGAGAAGCGGTGCTGAACTATTGCCTCGTTCCCAAAAAATTGTGAAGACTCCGCCAAAATGCTGATGTGAATCACGTATCTCTGTAAACACAAACGAGACTTGTAACGCCTAGAAATCCTGAATACGTAGAAATGAGTGCATGACTAGGGGGAAAATCACTTTAGAATGTTACATGCGATTTTATGTTATTTATTTATGATTTTAATGTTGCATGATACGCATGTTCCATTTTTAGTCTATTTGAGTTCCGGACGCATGGAAAAAACTAAGGATGACCGAGATGAAAACAATTTGAGATTTTTAAGTCCTTAGATTTTTAAGAATGAATTTATTATTTTAAGCAGCAAATTTCCGAAAATTGGGGTTTTTATGATTATTTTTTAGGGGAACTCGTTTTTCGCCTATAAGGGCTGTTTTAATGGACTTTAATGTATTTTAAAATTGGGAGGCCTTTAATTACGAAAATTGTAGATTTTAAATCCATGTTTAAAGCTTTTAATCAACAATTCAATTTAGTGGAGGCTAATATTGTAAAACTCCTTTTTAATTCTTAGTTAAACATGAGGGGTCATTTTTGTCACCACCCATTCTTTCAAACACAAAACTTTTGTGACCTAGCCTCCACTCCTCCTTCTTAGAGCCGTCCCCTCCTCCTCCATCACACCCCATCGACTTTTTCAAGAGTTTTGGTGATTCAAAGGCGGTCTTGTCCCGATCTCGCGTCCCACACGTCGGTAACTCGCAGATCTTGTTTTTCTCCAACAAAGGCATGTCATATCTATCATTTTCTCACAATTTAAATCATAGCATATTGTTTTTCTTAAAAGGATGTGCATGATTTGTATGTGAATTTATTAGATCTATGTTTGTTGTTTGATATCCATGCATGCATCACGATAATAACACGTATTTGATTCTTTTCTTGTGAAGCTTCGGTCATGGGCGGTTATGGGGCTAGTGTTTGGTCCAAGGGTGGTCCAGGTAGTTAGTACATCGAGTTAGGATCATGTAGGTCCAAACGGGAAGCGATTTGGTCAAGGAATGAATTAGTTATGAATTTTATGATCAGCAGGTATCCTGGTTTGTCTTCTGTGCGTGATAGTAGAGTTGTTGGGGTTGGGTAAGTCGCTCTTTGCAGTCTGTGTAGTCAAGGTTGATTGCAGAAGATACATCATTGAGTTAGGATCATGTAGGTCCAAACGGGGAGCACTTTGGTGGAGGAACGAATTGGTTATGAATTTTATGGCTAGCACGTGTTCGGGTTGCAATTTGCGTGCAGACAGTGGGTTTGTGGGCGTCGGGTTGGTCACACCCTGAATCGTTTTCAGTTTCGTTTGTTCCATTTACTATTATATTGAGTTAGGGTTATGTGGGTTTAATCAAGGAGTGATTTGGTTAAGAAATGAACTTTTAATGATTTTTAACGTTTTGTCACTCGAAGTGAGCCTCGTAGGGTTATTTTTGTGAAAAATTAAGATTTCGAGTCTTAGAGGTTGTCAAAGTTCGTGGATGACTTTATTTGATATTTTAAGCATATTTTAAGATGTTTTCCAGCATTTTTAGAATTTATTTGATTTATGAGATTTTTGTCAATTTTAATGTTTGATTTTAAAGTAAAGGAGCGAGTGTTTTATAAACTTTTTAAAATTCAATTTAAAGTTATGGGCCAAGTCATGTTTAGGTTTAAGTTTCATTTTGAGGTTAAGTCTAGGCTTTTGGACTTAGAGTTAGTGGGTCAAGCACCTGAACCAGTCTTTGACGGGAGTAGAAAATGTAGAAGCCAGCGCCCCTACGACCTCGGAGGGTTCCCGGACGTCTGCAAGGAGAGCAGTAAGCAGCATTCAAACAATTGCATGGCTAGATCTGGCAAGTGCTATCACTGCAGAGATCCAGAGCATATTTCTAGGGATTGTCCTAGGAGGAGGCAGACCACAGGTCGTGTTTTTGTGATGCATGCAGAGGCTGTGGATCCGGACACGACATTACTCACACGTATTCCATTTTAGATTCTCGTGCTTCGTCATGTTGCTATCTATGTGTTTTAGAAATGCATGCTAGATAGAGACTTGCGAGGAAATTATTTACCTTAGTTTCTGAGTTGACATAAGTAAGAATTTTAGATCTTATAGAACATTACTTTAGAACTTAGACGGATAAGAACAGCGAACTTAGAAATGTCTTAGGCTCCTAGACTTCTTTTGAGATCTAGTTTGACCGTAAACGCGTACCTGTGTGACATTTCTGTTTCTGGAGAGCTTGACTTGGGAGAGATTCAAGACTGTCTTCTTTGAGAAGTATTTCACTGCTGATGCCCGGAGCCAGCTTATTCGGGATTTTATGAGTCTCCATCAGGGGGACAAGTCTGTTGCTAAGTATGTGCAACAGTTTGAGCAAGGGTGTCACTTTGTGCCCTCGATCGCGATGGTGTAGAACGAGAAGCTGAGGCAGTTTACTGATGGACTGCGACCAGACATCCGCCATGATGTCAATATGACAGACGTGGCTACTTATATGGTGGTGAACAGGGAGTACCGGTCTGAGAGAGGCCGAAAGGACATGAGGGAAGACTTCCGGAGGAAGCTCCAGCTACAACAGCCAGTCAGAGGTCGATCTTCGCAGCAGCCAACGAAGAAACCTTTTCAGGGGCCTCCAAAGAGCCCAACTCCTCACGGGTCACAGCAGCAGAGACCTCAGGGCCAGCAGAGGCCGCAGCAGCAGGGGGCCAGCGCCCCTAGACCTGGAGGGTTCCCGATCTGCAAGGAGTGCAGTAAGCAGCATTCAAAACCTTTCATGGCTAGATCTGGAAAGTGCTATCACTGCAGAGATCCAGAGCATATTTCTAGGGATTGTCCTAGGAGGAGGCAGACCACAGGTCGTGTTTTTGTGATGCATGCAGAGGCTGTGGATACGGACACGACATTACTCACACGTATTCCATTTTAGATTCTCGTGCTTTGTCATGTTGTTATCTATGTGTTTTAGAAATGCATGCTAGATAGAGCCTCGCGAGGAAATTATTTACCTTAGTTTTTGAGTTGATATAAGTAGGAATTGTAGATCTTATAGAACATTACTTTAGAACTTAGACGGATAAGAACATCGAACTTAGAAATGTCTTAGGCTCCTAGACTGCTTTTGAGATCTAGTTTGACCGTAAACGCGTACCTGTGTGACATTTCTGTTTCAGACGAGATTCATGTGCTAGGTGTCACTACCCTCGCCTTGCTAGACTCAGGGGCGACCCACTCGTTTATCTCAAGTGCGTTCACACAGAGGATGGGGATTATTCCGGAGAGCTTGGGTGTAGCAACCCGACTTTTCTTAAGGAAAATTTAGAACTCTGGGGTTCGAATTGAAAAGCATAAAAATTTCAATCTTGTTTACCTTAATGATTCATTACCAATTCTGGACTAAATTGCGATTAAGCGCAACTTATCAGCGATGAGGAAACCAGATGTGAACAAATAAAAGGCGCGGAATATAAACACAAATATGGTCACTAGTCAAACGAAACTATATACATCTTTTAACAACAATACTGGTACATATTTCAACAAAAAGAAGAAAACTGAAAATCTGTTATCATACAAAACGACAACTAAAGTTCCGTACATCAAAATCTGAAAAGAACAACAACGGAAATGCATACCCACGATAAACACATCTTTCCAATCAGCTCTTCACCATCCAGCTCCTACTGCTCAATACCTGCACTCAATGAAAACTAGTGAGCCTATGGGCTCAGCAGGTATAATCTGAAATATAAAAAGCACCTAACACAAGCAAATGATATTTGATACATTTCTGAAATCTGAATCTGAATAGCTTAAGAATAAATAAGCTAAGTAACATAATCTGTGAAATCTGAAATCAATCTGAAAGCATAAGCATATGAGTCATGAAATCATTTTCTTTACTTCTGATAAAGAAGCATCTTAAACATTCTTCAGAGCTGTGATTAAAAATCACACTTGCGCTCTTTCTTTCTTTTCTGAAATTATGACATAGACACCTGTACAGTTGTCCATTCGTTTGATCAAACTATCATCTGATATCAGGGGCTGGGATAAATCTCATCTATGTGAAGGGGTATACAGATTCGTCAATCCGTAATCCTGATCTTTCCTGCTGTTGAAGGGGCACACTGGTTCATCAACCAGGCACTCACCCTTCCTCTGGAGACCGTCTGTTATCTAAGTTATAACTTACAACTTTTCTGTAAAACATTCTTTCTTTCTGCTCTTTCTTTTCTTTCGTAAATCTGTTTTTCTTTTCTATCAAGTACGATTTACTGGTTTTACAACTTCTGATGATATTCTGAAACACTTTGAGGATTCTCTATAATGCTTGCGAAGATGAAAACTGAATAAAGTCACTTGAATTTGTTCGAATGAATCAAATTAATCTTCCGAATTGAAGCGGAAATGAATAAGGAATTCAAATCTGTAATTTCTGTATATATCGTAGAACAATCGAAGGCTAAAAAGATGGAATCTGAATTGCATATAAGTATCTCAACGAAGAAGAAAGAATTCCGATTCTAGCTGTTGATCAACTCAGATGTCAACGATATTAAATGGAGTTATTCAGATGTCAAGGGTCAACCGTAGTCAACTCAGATATCAATGGACAACACAGTAATTTTAACCAAATTCAGATTTGAAACAAAACTCGCATCTGAACTTCGAATAACGTAGAAACAGAATTCTTAACTTAGAATCTGTACAGTATAGAAATACAGTTTTGGTTTAAGAACCAGATTTCAGACTTAACCATATGAACACAAACATGAACAAGAAGGTTTCCTTAGTCTGGAGAAATCAAAGGATCTCAAGAAATTTCTGGAAAACTTTGAATAAGCTACTTGTAAGCTACTGTCAGGCCCCGTGCTAATAAACAGAGATTATAGCACAATTAAACACATAATCACGGAAACGTAAAATCGGGCTTAAAAATTTTTCGAAATCATTTGGGCCTGAACTCAAAATCATCAGTCAAAATATTCATAATCAAAATACGGGTTGACTCAAACTCATATAAAACAGGTAAAACAATTCTCAAATCCAAAACAGATCCCCAATACAGTAAATCACGGGGCATCCCCCGGTTCAATACATATCCTAAAATAAACTGGGACTCAAGGGAACGGGGATCGACAAGCTGGCACTCCACTCGGTCCAGCTTGGTTACCTGAAAATCCTGCAAATGGTTAACACAGACCCAAACAACACAAAATCAGGAAAACAAATACGAGGTCAAGCCTCAGTTCGAAAAGCCATCAAAACAGCTAATCATGCAACATTCTAAACTCAATGCTATGAAATGCGTGAGGGCTAACAAGGATCGAATAGCTAGACCAGCATATCGACTGGCAAATCATCTCAAGCGGCCTCTATACCACGCACAGCCAATCGGCCGGTGGAAATCATCGATCCGTGATCGTCGGGGCCCGTCAGCCAATCACAACTCAGTGTTAGACACTCGAATCCGGCAATCACCACTCCGATGATAGCGTTGGACTTTTCGGGCATGACACATCTGTCGGCCAGTCACAACGTGGCTCTCAATCAGGTCATCAATCAATCTGTAACATCAGGCTCAAGATGTATGCATGTATGCCATTCAGAAATCAATGCTCAAAGCATACAAGTCACAGTACGTGAAACAGAACATAAATCAATCAATAATACACATTCTGCTCACGCAAATACAGCCATCAAAATCAACCAGATTTCACAGCCTGAAATATACACATGCTCATGCATCAAAGCTGTCCAGAATTGCTCAAATTCGTCCTTCAGCAGCTTAAAACTACCTCACAGATTTCACCATACACTGCAAGTTCACGGTTAAAGCGTACAGATCCCTCAAAAGCACGGCGATCCTCAACACGTGCAAATCAGCTTCCTCCTGACCTTGGAATTCACGGCAGAAGAACCTGTACATTCAAACACCTATGGCTAGAACTCTACTCAAGTTCCATACACCCACGCAGGTATTAACTACAAGAACAGAGCTCAAAACCGAGAAGAAACTCTTACCCAAAAGCTCGAGAAAGCTGAAAGCTATCGGGTTTCACTTTTGCGAAAAGGTTCGAGCTCTACTGCTGAAACGCTATTCTCCACTCCAACGAATCCAACCTCCAGCTGGTATCAATCGAGAGAGTTTCTCCACGAGAACCCAGCGCCACCAATCTCACTCAAAAAGGAGACGTAAATCGATGAATATCTCAGGGAAAAGGTTTCAAATGAACAGTAGCTAAAACGAGGGTTTCAAGAATGTCGGGGAAAAACAGAGGAATATCGGTGTCTAAAAATATCCTATGTGTTGCTCAACACTTATTTTAAATTCCTCCATTCAATAGCTACTAAACGAGTCAAACACCGACAAAAACAGATTCCTGCATCAAAACTTAGCGCCGAACGGATTTCTCAAATCAGCGCTCCCATCCATCAGATTCCAGCGTTAACACTAACTCTCGCGCAACAAGTCAAAACGACAGCGTATCGGTGACATCAGAACGCTCCAACGTTAACATGTATCATATCCCTCCACTCGCACAATTCAAATCACGCTAAGCGCTCACGGCCAAAACGACGACGCACCACGTAACGAAACGACGTCGCACCTGAGACATCTGAAACATAACTAACGCTCATAGCTGAATCAGATCTCTACACACGTACCTTCGCCAGCGTTCAACACCACTGAGACAGATCTCTCATCTGAACACGCTAATGCACCAGCAGTCAACTCCGCAGTTGACCAACATGACATCTCCTCATGTCACACACTAGCGCTAACAGATCTCTCGCTACTCTCCAATAGCGTTGACCCGCATTGACGTCTGCTTACACCTGCCAACCAGATCCCATCTTCAAGCGAGAAATCTGAAATCGTGAAACGACGGCGTATAGCTTCTAGCGCCAAACTCAACTATCAGATCTCTCTCTCCCTGGCAGATCTCTCACTCCACCAGACTCCACCAAAATGACAGCGTTTCACTAAAATTTCACGGCCACTCACGCAAACGCCCAGGGACTCAGATCTCACCCAAAACGACGGTGTTTCACCTCTAAACGCTAAGGGATCAGATTTCATTCACAATTTCACCAATTCAACTCCATTTCTCAAACAGATTTCACCCGAAATAAGCTTACAACTCGAAGCACAACATCTCAAGGAGAAATCCGAAAATCATCAACCAGAATTCACCAAAATCTAAAGTCTGAAATCTGAAATCTGAAAATTCGAAATTACAAAATCTCATGACTAATCCTATACCAATCCGATTAATCACTATTTCGAATTCTCAATCCTCACCTTCTCCCCACCTTAAGAGATTTCGTCCTCGAAATCAAAGGCAAACTCAGGAAAGAAAAATAATCAAAGCATTCAAATCAACACAAACATCTAAACAAGATCGAATCAAAGCTTAGAAATTACCTGGAATTTGCACTATGAATGTTCAAACAGATGAGGCCAGTCTTGTCTCATCTTATCCACAACCTCCCAGGTAGCTTCTTCTCGGCCATGCTTACTCCATTGGACCATCACCAACGGAATTATCTTGTTCCTCAGCTGCTTCTCCTTCCTATCCAGAATCTGCACTGGATATTCAACATAGCTCAAGGAATAATCCAGCTCAACTTCGTCGGTTCTCAACACATGGGATGGATCTGGCTCATATTTCCTCAACATTGACACAAAAAACGTCATGTATCGCTGCTAATTCGTCAGGCAGCTTCAATCGATAAGCCAACTGTCCAATCCGCTCAACAATCTCAAAGGGATCAACGAATCTAGGAGCTAATTTGCCTTTAAATAAGAATCTCATTACGCTCTTGAAAGGAGAAACTTTGAGAAATACTCGATCGCCAACCTCAAAATCCAAAGGCTTGCGTCTTTTGTTAGCATAACTAGAGAAACGGTCCTGAGCAGCTTTCATTCTACTCCGATCAAATCAATCTGATCCTTCATGTGCTGCACAAAGTCCGGGGTAGAAAGCTGTCTCTCACCAACTTCTTCCCAACATGTTGGAGATATGCACTTGCGACCATACAAAGCTTCAAATGGAGCCATCCCGATAGTCACCTGGTAGCTGTTGTTATACGAAAACTCAACCAAGGATGGCGGAATCCTGCCAGCCACCATTGAAATCCATCACTACTGCACGCAGCATATCCTCTAATGTCTGAATGGTCCACTCAGACTGACCATCTATCTGTGGGTGATAGGTTGTACTCATAGCCAATCTCGAACGCATCGCTGCTTGCAGCTCTTCCAAAAACGTGAAGTGAACCTTAGATCTCTGTCAGAAACTATCGAACAGGACTCCATGCAATCTAACCACATGGTCAATATACAGCTGCGCCATTTTCTTCATCGAGCACCTCACATCATAGGGAATAAAATGGGCTGACTTAGAAAGTCTGTCAATCACCACCCAAATCGCATCGCATCTCCTACTAGATCGAGGTAGATGAGTCACAAAATCCATGTCGATGTGCTCCCAATGCCATTGGGGCACCTCCAAGCTCTGCAGCAATCCACCAGGTCTCATCCTCTCAGCCTTGACATGTTGGCAATTCAGACATCTAGCAACAAAACCAGAGATGTCAGTCTTTATACCTGCCCACCAGTAGTGAGACTTCAAGGCATGGTACATCTTTCTCTCACCCGGATGCACGCTGTACCGACTGCAATGCCCTTCATTCATGATGGTCTCTTTCAAATCAATCAGGTTCGGAACCACCAATCTCCCTCTAAATCTCAGACATCCATCCGAAGAAACAGAGAAATCATCAGACTGACCATTTTGGGCCTTAATCCTCAACTCATGGATATAGGGATCAGTTCTCTGCGTTTCCCTGATGTCATTCACAATATGCGGCTCCACCTGAATCGAAGAAACCACGAGGTACTGATCACCCGACTGGAATCGCCAACCAGAAGTACTCAACTGCTCATAGACTTTCGAGACACTAAAAAACGAAAGCGTCATAGGCTGGGTCTTCCTACTCAAGGCATCGACAACCGAGATCATCCACCCATGCTGATACTGAATCTCACAGTTAAAGTCTTTGAGCAATTCCATCCAACGTTGTTGCCTCACCTTCAAGTCTGACTGCGTGAAGATATATTTCAGGCTCTTGTGGTCGGTGTACACCACAAATTTTTTTCACCATACAGGTAGGGTCGCCAAATCTTCAAGGCAAACACAATCGCAGTCAATTCCAAATCATGAACAGGGTACCTCGTCTCGTGAGGCTTCAATTGTCGAGACGCATACCCAATCACGTATCCGTTCTACATCAGAACACATCCCAAACCACTCAGAGAAGCATCGGAGCATACAACAATTCCTCTAGATCCAGACGGTAGAGCCAAAACAGGAGCAGTAGTCAACTTCTCCTTCAACGTCTGAAAACTATACTCGCACTCATTAGTCCAACGAACTTCTTATCCTTCTGAGTCAACTGAGTCATCGACATGGCTATAGAAGAGAATTTTTCGATGAAATGTCTATAATAGCCAGCCAATCCCAAGAAACTACGGATCTTAGAAACATTTATAGGTCTCTCCCAGTTAAGAACTGCTTTGACCTTGCTAGGATTCACCGAAATTCCTTGCGTGGAAATCACACGACCCAAAAAGATAATTCAATCAAGCCAAAATTCACACTTGCTGAATTTGGCGTACAACTGCGAGTCTCTCAATCTCTGCAACACCAATCTGAGATGCTCCTTATGCTCTCTCATGCTCCTCGAATACACTAATATTTCATCTATGAAGACGATCACGAACCGATCGATGTACTCACTAAAGACGTGATTCATCAAATCCATGAAAACAGCGGGGCATTCGTCAACCCAAACGGCATGACAAGAAACTCATAATGCCCATATGAAGTCCAGAAAGCTGTATTCGCCACGTGAGCGTCTCTATACGCAACTGGTGATAACCAGAGCACAAATCAATCTTTGAGTACACCACTGATCCTTGAAACTGATCGAAAAAGTCATCAATCCTCGTCAAAGGTTACTTGTTCTTCACCGTCGCCTTATTCAACTGTCAGAAATCCACGCACATCCTCATAGACCCATCTTTCTTCTTCACGAAAAGAATCGGAGCTCCCCAAGGCGACATACTCAGTCTGATGAAGCCTTTCTCCAAGAGATCTCTCAGCTGATCCTTCAGCTCTTTCAACTCTGCTGGCGCCATCACTATTTCGAATTCTCAATCCTCACCTTCTCCCCACCTTAAGAGATTTCGTCCTCGAAATCAAAGGCAAACTCAGGAAAGAAAAATAATCAAAGCATTCAAATCAACACAAACATCTAAACAAGATCGAATCAAAGCTTAGAAATTACCTGGAATTTGCACTATCAATGTTCAAACAGATGAGGCCAGTCTTTTCTCATCTTCTCCACAACCTCCCAGGTAGCTTCTTCTCGGCCATGCTTACTCCATTGGACCATCACCAATGGAATTATCTTGTTCCTCAGCTGCTTCTCCTTCCTATCCAGAATCTGCACTGGATATTCAACATAGCTCAAGGCATAATTCAGCTCAACTTCGTCGGTTCTCAACACATGGGATGGATCTGGCTCATATTTCCTCAACATTGACACAAAAAACGTCATGTATCCCTGCTAATTCGTCAGGCAGCTTCAATCGATAAGCCAACTGTCCAATCCGCTCAACAATCTCAAAGGGATCAACGAATCTAGGAGCTAATTTGCCTTTAAATATGAATCTCATTACGCTCTTGAAAGGAGAAACTTTGAGAAATACTCGATCGCCAACCTCAAAATCCAAAGGCTTGCGTCTTTTGTTAGCATAGCTAGAGAAACGGTCCTGAGCAGCTTTCATTCTACTACGAATCAAATGAATCTGATCCTTCATGTGCTGCACAAAGTCCGGGGTAGAAAGCTGTCTCTCACCAACTTCTTCCCAACATGTTGGAGATCTGCACTTGCGACCATACAAAGCTTCAAATGGAGCCATCCCGATAGTCACCTGGTAGCTGTTGGTATACGAAAACTCAACCAAGGATAGCGGAATCCTGCCAGCCACCATTGAAATCCATCACT
>KV020423.1:0-10778 GCA_001598015.1 Dorcoceras hygrometricum | reverse complement strand
TAAAAATGATAAAGCTGTATCTGATATGAAATGCTTTAACTGTGAACGTCCAGGGCATTTTGCAGCTGAGTGCAACAGAACCAAGAAAGACGATAGATACAAGCGAGATGACAAAAGAACTGATGATAGATACAAGAAGGAGGATCGATACAACAGCGATGACAAATCAGATGAAAGAGCTATGGACAGATCGAAGGAGAGATCCAAAGATAACGGATGAGGACGAGAGGTGACAAAAGATCCAGCCGCAAGCATGATCACAAAGTACTGGTGGCTGAGGAAAGCACCAAAAGCTGGGCGGACACTGATTCATAATCTTCATCCAGCAGCTCATCATCCAGCGATAGTGAACAGGAGGAGGTTCACTGTCTAATGGCTGACCAAACATCAGAGGACGAGGTATTTGACTTCTCTAATGTTGAATTTACACGAGAAGAACTTGTTAGTGCACTAAATGACATGGTGAAAGAGTACAGGAAGCTTTCTCAATCATTCGAGGAAGTTAAAGCTGGAAACAGTGATTTGGGAAATAGTCCAGCTGAACCAAGTACTGTTGAACTTGGTGAAGCTGACAGTTTGAAAATCGAGCTGAGTAAGCTGACAGCTGAGAATGAATTGTTGAGAGAAGAATCTAGTGAGCTCAAAGCTGAAATTGTAACATTAAATGAGCTTGTGAGCTCCTGGAACAAGTCTTATCGTTCTCTCCATAAGCTGCAAGAAAGCCAAAAGTCAGTATACGATAGAACTGGCTTGAGTTTCAATAGTAATGACAGCAGTGAAGGAGAAACGAGTACTCGATCATAGCTGGCACATGACAAGTTCATTAAGATGAGCTTTGTCAAAGCCAACGTGATATATGACTGCTGTGAGTCGATGATATATGATGACCAAACCTCTCAGAATTTGAATCATAATGGAAAAGTTGGTATCGGCTTTCAAAAACCTATGAAGGAGAAACGAGTACTCGATCATAGCTGGCACATGACAAGTTCATTAAGATGAGCTTTGTCAAAGCCAACGTGATATATGACTGCTGTGAGTCGATGATATATGATGACCAAACCTCTCAGAATTTGAATCATAATGGAAAAGTTGGTATCGGCTTTCAAAAACCTGAGAACTCCAAGCCAATCTGGCTAAAGAACAAACTGGACGAAGACAAAGCAAAAGCTGGTCGAAAGCCATTTGTTCCCAACCAGCCATGGCGTAGTTCAACGAAGGTAAAGTCTGATTGGAAAAAGGTTCAGACTAAGAGAGATCTAAGTGGTCAAAGTATGAAATCAAAGCTCAACAGATCTCACAGTACTTATGCACAGACCCTGATGGACTCGTATACTGGAAGAACTGTCAAGGTAATTCAAGTATGGGTCCCGAAAGGGATAATCCGATCAGGACCCAAGTAAAATTGGGTACCAAAAGCTGGTTTTATGATTGCAGGATAATAGGTACGAACCAGCTGATGTATCAAACTTGTGGTATCTGGATAGCGGCTGTGCGCGACACATGACAGGAAATCAAAAGCTGCTATCAGACGTCATTCCACACAAAGGTGCAAAGATAGTCTTTGGTGATAACGCATACGGTAACACTTTGGGTAAGGGTAAGCTTATCCACGGTAACATCTCTATCTCAGACGTCTTAGTTGTTGATAATCTTCGTTACAACTTGATTAGCATTAGTCAGCTGTGTGACAAAGGTTACATAGTCCAGTTTCAACAACACACATGCACAGTTCAGAGTCCAAGTGGTCTGACTGTATTGGTAGGCAAACTTTCGGGGAATACCTACATAATCGATTGGTCAGATCGGCTGGAATCTGAGCAGTTGTGCCTTGCAGCTGGTTCTTCCAAGAGCTGGGTGTGGCATCAAAGAATGAATCATCTTGCATTAAAAACACTTGCTAAGCTGAGTCAACATGATATGGTTTCTGGTCTGCCAAAAATCAGTTTTTCTAAGGATAAGATCTGTACAGCCTGTCAGCTGGGTAAGCAAATTAAATCTACTTTCAAAAATAAAGGCGGAAAACGTTCTTCCCGTTGCCTTGAGCTCTTGCATATGGATCTCTTTGGTCCTATTTCCGTAACGAGCTTAGGGGGAATGAATTACACCTTGCAGTCGTTGATGATTTTACAAAATATACTTAGGTGTTGTTTTTAAAAGCAAAATCTGAAACCGCCGACCAGCTGATACGCCTTTTGAAACGTTTACAAAATGACAGATGTTGTTCAGTCAACTGGATAAAAAGTGATCGCGGTACTGAGTTCTTAAATTTTAAATTAACTTCTTATCTAGAAGACTTAGGAATAAAGCATGAGATTTCAGCAGCTAGAACTCCTCAGCAAAACGGGTTAGCTGAAAGGAGAAACCGCACTTTAAAAGAAGCTGCTAGATCCATGATTGCATATTCCGGTATTTCACAAATATTTTGGACAGAAGCAGTTTACACAGCATGTTACACTCAGAACAGATCTATGATTAATAGGATGCACGATAAAACCCCATATGAGATCTGGCATGGCAAGAAACCTGATATATCTTATTTCAGGGTGTTTGGGTGCAGATGCTTTATTCATAACAATGGAAAGAAGCATCTAACAGCCTTTGAACCTAAATCTGATGCAGGTATCTTCTTAGGATATTCAGCTGTGAGCAAAGCATATAGTGTTTTCAACAATCGAAGCTTGACAGTTGAGGAATCAGCACACGTGGTGTTTGATGAAACCAGCTTCAAATCAAATTCAGCTGCAAGCCTACATGATTTGTGTTCACGTCTGGAGTCAACAAGTCTTGAAGAATCAGACGACGACGTGCCACAAAGATATTCAGCTGAAGAACAACCAGCAGTGGACACAACGAACATTAATGCACAACAAGATCTGACAGGTAACCCAGTAGTCATTGATTTAACTAACAATGATTCTATACAGGGTCAGATCTTCCCAAGTGTACCAGCTGCTGGAAGTGTAGCGACAAATGTTCAACCAGACAACGATCAATCAGATGTTGCTCCAATAGACGTTGATAAACCAGACGTTGCGCAAGTAGTCGCAAGTGCTTCTCCATTGGTTTCAAGACCAACGTCTGAATTACCAGCTGCTAGCACAAATTATCAATTGGTCAGAGCAAGGTCAGGGGTTCGAGTCTCCCAAGAAGCATTTTCTATACTTCTTGTGGGGGGGATTGTTGAGTTAAGCGTGCAAGGGTGAGAACAGTACTGGGATGGGTGACCTCCTGGGAAGTTCTCGTACGTCAAGATGCTGACGTTGCGCCGCTTGATCTGGTTGGCCATGTGGGCTGTAAAGTGTGATGCCAGATCTTAACGGATAATATATCTCTGCTGGGGATAGGGCCGGTGGTAGGGGAAGGGTAAGACTGTTCTCTAAGGAAATTGATACAGCACCAGCAGTTAGACACGCATCTCCCCTGACTCATGGGCCTAACAGCCCAATTCTAACGCACATAATAGGTGCACTCTGCGCTGCCACATTATAAGGAAATAAAGTTGCACCTTGGCTAACAGCTACAGCTTTTGGCCTAGTTGTAAGCGCTTGATCCTAACAATTGGTATCAGAGCCTGCGCATCTCAGTTATTGAACAGTTGTTGTTTGTGCGTCATTATATCTCAATATTTCTACTTCTCACAACAAGATTCCCATGTTTTCCAATGAGGACTACGATGATTGGAAGATTCGCATGCAGGCACATCTGGCTGCTCTAGATGATGAAATGTGGGTGGTTATCACTGAAGGGCCGCTGAAAATAATGAAGCCGAATTTAGCTTTTGCTATATCCAATGGCGAGCCCAGTTCCTAGAGAAGAGCAGACATGAGTACACTAGTGAAGACAAGAAGAAAGCCAATCTGGACAATGTGGCCAGGGACATTCTATACAAGACGCTGGACAAGGACAAAAACATGTTCAGCAAAATCAAAACCTGCGGCACAGCTAAAGATATTTGGGAAAAGCTAACTCAAATATGTGAAGGAAGCGACGAAACAAAAGAGAACAAGCTGACGGTCGCTCAGCAGAAGTATGAATCCATCAAGATGAGGGATGGTGAAACAATGACGGAGTTTGATGAGAGGTTCAGCGCTGTGGTAATAGAGCTGACCAGTCTTGGAAAAGAGTACAGTAATCGCGAGCTGGCGTTGAAGGTCATGAGAACGTTTGCCCAGGGAGTGGGACGTGAAGACTATGGCAATGAGGGAGTCCAAAGATTTGAAGAATCTGGAGCTGCCCGACTTGTTTGCCAACCTAAAAGCCTATGAGTTCGAGTTGGAGACAAGAGCAGAAGCTGGACCCTCGACATCCCAGCCGACAAAAGCATTAGATGCTACAACTACTGAACAGTGCTCTCCAAGCACAAGCAAGACAGCTGATCAACTCAGCAATAACGTCATGTCCCTCTTCGTCAAGAAGTTTGGGAAATATTCGAGAAGATCCTATAACCCTTATACTCCTTACAATAATCATAAAAATGATAAAGCTGTATCTGATATGAAATGCTTTAACTGTGAACGTCCAGGGCATTTTGCAACTGAGTGAAACAGACCCAAGAAATACGATAGATACAAGCGAGATGACAAAAGAACTGATGATAGATACAAGAAGGAGGATCGATACAAAAGAGATGACAAATCAGATGAAAGAGCTGTGGACAGATCAAAGGAGAGATCCAAAGATAGACGGATGAGGACGAGAGGTGACAAAAGATCAAGTCGCAAGCATGATCACAAAGTACTGGTGGCTGAGGAAAGCACCAAAAGCTGGGCGGACACTGATTCAGAATCTTCATCCAGCAGCTCATCATCCAGCGATAGTGAACAGGAGGAGGTTCATTGTCTAATGGCTGACCAAACATCAGAGGACGAGGTATTTGACTTCCTAATGTTGAATTTACACGAGAAGACCTTGTCAGTGCACTAAATGACATGGTGAAAGAGTACAGGAAGCTTTCTCAATCATTCGAGGAAGTTAAAGCTGAAAACAGTGATTTGAGAAATAGTCCAGCTGAACCAAGTACTGTTGAACTTGGTGAAGCTGACAGTTTGAAAATTGAGCTGAGTAAGCTGACAGCTGAGAATGAATTGTTGAGAGAAGAATCTAGTGAGCTCAAAGCTAAAATTGTAACATTAAATGAGCTTGTGAGCTCCTGGAACAAGTCTTATCATTCTCTCCATAAGCTGCAAGAAAGCCAAAAGTCAGTATACGATAGAACTGGCTTGGGTTTCAATAGTAGTGACAGCAGTGAAGGAGAAACGAGTACTCAATCACAGCTGGCACATGACAAGTTCAATAAGATGAGCTTTGTCAAAGCCAACGTGATATATGACTGCTGTGAGTCGATGATATATGATGGCTAAAGAACAAACTGGACAAAGACAAAGCAAAAGCTGGTCGAAAGCCATTTGTTCCCAACCAGCCATGGCGTAGTTCAACGAAGGTAAAGTCTGGTTGGAAAAAGGTTCAGCCTAAGAGAGATCTAAGTGGTCAAAGTATGAAATCAAAGCTCAACAGATCTCACAGTACTTATGCACAGACCCTGATGGACTCGTATATTGGAAGAACTGTCAAGGTAATTCAAGTATGGGTCCCGAAAGGGTTGGAAAAAAAGGTTCAGCCTAAGAGAGATCTAAGTGGTCAAAGTATGAAATCAAAGCTCAACAGATCTCACAGTACTTATGCACAGACCCTGATGGACTCGTATATTGGAAGAACTGTCAAGGTAATTCAAGTATGGGTCCCGAAAGGGGTAATCCAATCAGGACCCAAGTAAAATTGGGTACCAAAAGCTGGTTTTATGATTGCAGGATAATAGGTACGAACCAGCTGATGTATCAAACTTGTAGTATCTGGATAGCGGCTGTGCGCGACACATGACAGGAAATCAAAAGCTGCTATCAGACGTCATTCCACACAAAGGTGCAAAGATAGTCTTTGGTGATAACGCATACGGTAACACTTTGGGTAAGGGTAAGCTTATCCACGGTAACATCTCTATCTCAGACGTCTTAGTTGTTGATAATCTTCGTTACAACTTGATTAGCATTAGTCATCTGTGTGAAAAATGTTACATAGTCCAGTTTCAACAACACACATGCACAGTTCAGAGTCCAAGTGGTCTGACTGTATTGGTAGGCAAACGTTCGGGGAATACCTACATAATCGATTGGTCAGATCGGCTGGAATCTGAGCAGTTGTGCCTTGCAGCTGGTTCTTCCAAGAGCTGGGTGTGGCATCAAAGAATGAATCATCTTGCATTCAAAACACTTGCTAAGCTGAGTCAACATGATATGGTTTCTGGTCTGCCAAAAATCAGTTTTTCTAAGGATAAGATCTGTGCAACCTGTCAGCTGGGTAAGCAAATTAAATCTACTTTCAAAAATAAAGGCGGAAAACGTTCTTCCCGTTGCCTTGAGCTCTTGCATATGGATCTCTTTGGTCCTATTTCCGTAACGAGCTTAGGGGGAATGAATTACACCTTGGAGTCATTGATGATTTTACAAAATATACTTGGGTGTTGTTTTTAAAAGCAAAATCTGAAACCGCCGACCAGCTGATACACCTTTTGAAAAGTTTACAAAATGACAGATGTTGTTCAGTCAACCGGATAAACAGTGATCGCGGTACTGAGTTCTTAAATTTTAAATTAACTTCTTATCTAGAAGACTTAGGAATAAAGCATGAGCTTTCAACAGCTAGAATCCTCAGCAAAAACGGGTTAGCTGAAAGGAGAAACCACACTTTAAAAGAAGCTGCTAGATCCATGATTGCATATTCCGGTATATAAAGCATGAGCTTTCAACAGCTAGAATCCTCAGCAAAACGGGTTAGCTGAAAGGAGAAACCACACTTTAAAAGAAGCTGCTAGATCCATGATTGCATATTCCGGTATTTCACAAAAATTTTGGGTAGAAGCAGTTAACACAACATGTTACACTCAGAACAGATCTATGATTAATAGGAAGCACGATAAAACCCCATATGAGATCTGGCATGGCAAGAAACCTGATATATCTTATTTCAGGGTTTTTGGGTGCAGATGCTTTATTCATAACAATGGCAAGAAGCATCTAACAGTCTTTGAACCTAAATCTGATCCAGGTATCTTCTTAGGATATTCAGCTGCGAGCAAAGCATATCGTGTTTTCAACAATCGAAGCTTGACAGTTGAGGAATCAGCACACGTGGTGTTTGATGAAACCAGCTTCAAATCAAATTCAGCTGCAAGCCTACATGATTTGTGTTCACGTCTGGAGTCAACAAGTCTTGAAGAATCAGACGACGACGTGCCACAAAGATATTCAGCTTAAGAACAAGGACACAACGAACATTAATGCACAACAAGATCTGACAGGTAACCCAGTAGTCATTGATTTAACTAACAATGATTCTACACAGGGTCAGATCTTCCCAAGTGTACCAGCTGCTGGAAGTGTAGCGACAAATGTTCAACCAAACAACGATCAATCAGATGTTGCTCCAATAGACGTTGATAAACCAGACGTTGCACAAGTAGTCGCAAGCGCTTCTCCATTGGTTTCAAGACCAACATCTGAAGTACCAGCTGCTAGCACAAATTATCAATTGGTATTAGAGCAAGGTCAGGGGTTCGAGTCTCTCAAGAAGCATTTTCTATACTTCTTGGGGGGGATTGTTGAGTTAAGCGTGAAAGGGTGAGAACAGTACTGGGATAGGTGACCTCCTGGGAAGTTCTCGTATGTCAAGCTGCTGACGTTGCGCCGCTTGATCTGGTTGGCCATGTGGGCTGTAAAGTGTGATGCCAGATCTTAACGGATAATACTATCTCTGCTGGGGATAGGGCCGGCGGTAGAGGAATGGTAAGACGGATCTCTAAGGGAATTGAGACAGCACCAGCAGTTAGACATGCATCTCCCCTGACTCATGAGCCTAACAGCCCAATCCTAATGCACATAATAGGTGCACTCTGTGCTGCCACATTATAAGGAAATAAAGTTGCACCTTGGCTAACAGCTATAGCTTTTGGCCTAGTGGTAAGCGCTTAATCCTAACATGCTTGTCCTGAGCTGAATCGCAACTCTCTAAGCTGATCGACTTGCTCTAAGCTGAATCATGAATTTCTGAACTGATCTACTTGCTCTGAGCTGAAATCTGTCATTCCGAGCTGTTCGACTTGCTCTGAGCTGATCTCCGTCATCCTGAGCTGTCTACGCTGTATAACGTTTTGCTTTCTCTAAGATGAAATGCGTCGTCGTAAACTGCTAAACATGCTTTGAGCTGATATACGTCGTTATAATCTGATCTGCTCGCACTTAGCTGATCGACACGCTCTGAGATGGTCTGTGATGCCCTAAGTTGTTCTGTTCAGCTCTTCATCATACCGCTGCAATCTGTTCGAGTGCTTGAATTTGTTATCACCAAAACTTAAATTTTATTATTAACAATTTATGATATGCACTTGGTCTGATGCGAAATAATGCAGCAGCATGTAAATTGCATGTCTCCATATAGAAATAGGGATTTTTGTTTTCATAATCATTGGTCTAGCAATTAGTTGTAGACGTTTAATCAATGATTCAACTAAATCATTTTGTGTATGTACATGAGCAACAGGATGTGCAACAGTAATTCCCACCGACATGCAATAATCATTGAAAGTTTTGGAAGTAAATTCACCAGCATTATCGTCTAATATTCTTGATTGTATAATCAGGAAATTGACCTCGTAATTTTATTATTTGAGCAAATAATCTTGCAAACGCCATTACGGGTTGATAATAAAGATACATGTGACCATCTGCTGGATACATCCATCAATACAATAAAGTATTGAATTGGTCCACATGGTGGATGAATTGACCCACAAATATCACCCTGAATAAGTTCAAGACACATGGATGATTCGGTTTTTATCTTGGCTGGTAATGGCCTTATAATAAGTTTCCCAAGAGAACATGTTTACATTGAAACTTATTATTTTGAAAAATCTTCTTGTCTTTCAGTGGATGGCCATGTGTATATGCTATAATTCTTCGCATCATTATTGAACCAGGATGTCCCAATCAATCATGCCAAGTAGTTAATATTGGAGAATTTTGAACTACATGTTTGATTCGATTGGTCTTATATGCGTATAATGCAATCCACTATAGTTTTTCAACAACATATTTCTTTTCTACTTTATATGTGGTAAGACACATATATTTCTCATTTCCTTCAGTCATTGACTGAGTATCATATCCATGGGAATATATATCATTAAAACTCAACAAATTCCTTTTTGATTATGGTGAAAACAGAGCATCGGTTATCATAAATTTTGTACCATTAGGTAACAAAAAATGAGCTTTACCACATCCTTCAATCAAATCTAGAGCACCCGACATAATATTTATCATTGTTTTTGTTGGTTTTAGTTCCAAGAAATATCTTTTATCTCGGAGAATAGTATGTGTTGTACCACTATCAGGTAAGCAAACTTCCATGGGATTATTTCCTTGTATAGCTTTGCTCCTAAACTTTTTCATTTTAAAAAAAGAAAACATAATTTAACATATGTAATTAGAAAACATAAAACATACAACAAATATCATCATAAAAATATATGAAAACTGTTACATTTATATCCCACTATTGAATTGATCATTTTCAAAGAAATCAATCAGAAAATCTGTAGCATCAAAATGAGTCGAATCACTCAAGCGGTCATTGCGTTCAATGAAATTAGTCTCATTTTCTTTGCCTTTTAGTGATTTTTTATAGAGCTGAGACCAATGCCCTTTAGTGCCGCATCTAAAGTAAGAACTTTCGAATCTTTTTGATTGATTTTCATTCGTACTCATGTTCTCATGATGCCTCTTTTGTGGGTGTTCGTGGCTTCCTTTTTAGAGGAGTTATAGAAGTAACTACCTCTATTGTTTTCAAAATCACGACCACCTCCACAACCATGGCTATTTCTATGTCCATGTCCATGACCACGTCCACGACCCCGATCCCGACCTCTGCCATGACCAAAACCTTGTCCACGAATTTTATTTTGGTTTCTTTCATTCTGAATTACGGCATTTACTTATGGAAATTCCATTGATCCAGTATGTCGAGATTGATGATTTCTCATAAGCAACTCGTTGTTCTTTTTCGTCACAAGAAGACATGTGATAAGTTCAGAATATCTCGCAAATCCACACCCACTCTATATTGTTGTTGAGTTATATTTGATGCGTGAAAAATGAAAATGTTTTTTCAAGCATTTCCGATTTTGTGACATCATGCCCACAAAATTTCAATTTCTATACTATAAGGTACATTGTCGAATTATAATCGCTAACCTAAATCTTGGATATTTAATGAATTACATTTATCATGGGCAGTAGGAAGTATAACTTCCTTTATATGTTCAAATCGCTCCCTTAATACTTTCCATAAAGTCATGGGATTCTTTTCAATGAGATATTCACATTTCAACTCCTCATCAAGATGTCGACGTAAGAATATCATAGCATTTGCTTTCTCTTGTGGTGAAGAGGTATTGTTTTCTTTAATGGTCTCACTTAGACTAATGATTCAAGATATATTTTGACATTGAGAGTGCATTACATATAATTTTTTCCCGTAATGTCAAGAGCAACAAATTCGACATGGTGGTGCTTAGCAAAAAAATAAATTTTATTAGTCAAGCTCCATTAGTATGACAATGAAAAGTATTGGATAAACTATCAATGCCAGCATGGTTCGAAATAACGAAAAAATATGAGGCAAATACTCGTCGATAAATACAAGACTAGTGAGTATAATTA
>KV020422.1:0-10881 GCA_001598015.1 Dorcoceras hygrometricum | reverse complement strand
TATCTCCCTCACACACACACACACACGCACTTGGATATTAATTCTTGGTGTTTCGGATCACCATTAGAAGCTACTTTATATGACAGAAAAATGCGGCTTGAGTGTGATAATGCAACAACGAATATTGCAGGAAACTTCAATGGCATCAGTTTTGGGAGTTTGGGAAGACGAAATTTAATGATGTGACAACGAAGAAGACTTGAAAGCTGGCTTACTTTTATTTATTTTTTAATCCTAAGTATGGGGGGTGTGTCTCCTGCCGATTGAAGCGAATGAGTAGATAGGGGTCGACATAGAAAAAATATTGTAATTAACTGTGCGGAGAAATTCGAGGAAAATGTCGCGAAATTTCGGGTATCGTTCAATTGGAAGATAAGGTGTAATTTCCAAGAAACTGGTAGAATCCTAAGTTTTTTTGTTTGTGTTTTTTATTTTTTTTTATAAAGGTTAGTCTAATAATGGTCTAACCCTCTATATAGATCAGAGGTCCCCTTGGTTCATACATGTTTTAAATCAATGGATGTACGAATAGACGGAGGCTCGGGAAACTTATATAACGGGCTAACTTTCGGAGCATATCCCCCAAAATATTTCAGTGGTGAGGGAATGCACTCCACACGAGAATCGAACCTCGTGAAATCAGAGAAGATACTTCATTATCACTTTAAGTTTTATCAACTCGCATATATCCTAGTACTTTATGTTTTTATTACTCAATCACACTAGCTAGATGTTGGTTTTATTTTGAGTATTGATAAATAAATTAGTTTCTAAATACTTTAACAATCTATTGTTTCTCTCGTCGCTGTATTTTTCTGCCACACCAGCACTATAATATGAAAGTTGACATTTAACATCATTTATCATGAGACTATTATCTCATGTTCGGTTCAACTTTATTATGATAATAAGAGCTAAAATATATTGAAACTTAAAGAATCTACACTTTCACATTATGACGTAATGATTTTAAATGGACCAAGTCAAACTAGAGTTAAAGAGTCATTGTCATTAGTTCTTTGGAAATAATGCAAAGACTTTCTAATTATGTGTTCAAATCTGGAGAACTCTTTGTAATGGTTATTTTAGTTTTAATATATATATAATTAGTTAGTTGTTACACCAAAAAACCTAAAATATCTTGTGTTGAAGTAAAACGAAACGTGTAATATCTATAAATGATATAAATTTCTTCAATTCTTCTAAAAAAAATACCAATATTTCACTTGATTTACTGATTACAATCCATAAAGTTTAATGTTAAATATAGTTAGAAATATTAATTTACATAATTATTATCTGTTAATCTAATTTAATGATTTGGCAGTGAATCATACGAATAATAATTAAAAAAAGTTTATATATGTGGAAATTAGACCTAAGAGATGTATTCAATTTTTCAGTCGTGATATTATTGGTGAGACAAGTTTTCCTTATTTATCAATCACAAATATAATTTTTTTTATATAAATATAAAAACTGAGTCGACATAACTACTTGGAAAACATTTGGTATTTTAATAATTATTGGCTTTTGGGTCAACATGACTTGGAGATATCTTAAAATTCGACTTCAGATTGCAATTTGTTTTTCTTTATCTGGTAGGGTTAGCGGTTCTTAATTTCTTGATAATTTACACTTCTTTTTAATATGCACACAAATTAAAGTTAAGCACACGATTTAGGCATTATTTCAAATTCCAAAACTATCTCAAATGTTTAAATAATAATTTTAAATGAGTTCTTTGTTGAGTTGAGTTCTTTGTTGAGTTAAGTGTGAATGGACGAGACAAATACTGTGATGAGTGGCTTCCCAGCAAGTTGCTGGCGTTATGCCGCTTGATTTGGTTGAACAAGTGGTCTGTAAAAGTGATACGCAAGATCTTAAAGATTAATAGTATCTCAAATAGGGATAGGACCTGGGTTTATTTTATTGCATTCGAACTTTAATTGATAACGTACTCCTTAATCGGTATACGTGCATTAATATGTGTCAAATTGTGGTTAAAACATAAATTAGAAAAATAAAAAATAAAAAATTAAGCCCGATCGCTTCAACGGAGAAGACCTAGTATTGGAAAACTAATCCAAACGTGTAACAGATAAAGATCCTCGTCGTTCGGGGAAGCTTCTTTGAGACTAATTTCAAATGAGTAATGATGCCTACTACCCATATATACGGTATGATCCACATAAGTTAATATGAAAAAATAAATTTGATAATTTATTTTTTCTATTTATAATGGTATAAATTTCGATGCCCCATCACCACATCGGGACTCGACGATCGAGCTCTACGTACCAGATGCCGAACTGCACTGATAGCTCGGATTATTACCCGAGGAATTACGTTCAGCTCGGGAGTGTTTTCCGAGGAGAATATCATGCCTCCAAGAGTCCAACCAGTATACGACTATACGCCTCTCCCTCTTTAAATTACGAGATTACAGAGAATCGTGGAGAGAATCTCGCTCAAGATACTCATCAATCTAGGAGTAATCTCCGTTGGGAAAAGTGCCCCCAGCGCATCGAGCGCCGAGCAAAGAGTCCAGCACGGAGCAAAGCGTTCATCTCCTCCACCTAGCCACTCTATAAATACTCAGGTATGCTCCCTCATTATAACATTCACGCATTCACTTGCTCTTAGCTTACATACATTCTCTCTCACTCTCCTTTTGCTCCGATACACTCTACCTGACTTAAGCATCGGAGGAGCTTCGTCGGACACACTTCCGACGCCCTCTGACCTGTGATCTGTGACTGTAGGTGTTTAAGAGACGGTGATCACCTTTCAATCCTCCGCACGTTTCGATCTCCCGAGCTCCCGAGATGGTGATAGCTCGTCGGCTGAGAATTCGGATACATCAATTGGCGTCGTCTGTGTGAAACAAGAAGAAGATGAACAAGATGCCACCAAAAAGGAGTAGAATTCAGGGAACGGGAGAAATCAGCCATACAGAGAGTCCGTCACTGCAGCACATATAGCTCAACTGATAGCGGCTACAGTGGAACAGATACTGGCGAATCGGCCTGAGTCACACCCGTCCCCTGATCAACAAGCTGAGGAGATTAGAAAATACGTGAGGAGGTTGCACGTTTGAGGGAAGAAAAAAGCTCGGCGCCTCCACCCCTCCCAACTCGGGAGGTACCTTTTTCATCTGAAGTACTGACCGCTGAGCTACCCCAACACTTCAAGTTCCCGAACGTCGGAGAGTATGAAGGGATGAGAGATCCCAAGGAACATCTGTCTCGGTTTGAAAACGCCACCCTCCTCCACCAATATGCCCATCAAGTACAGAGTTTTTCTTACTACCCTGGTCCGCTCGGCACAGCAGTGCTTCAACCTCTTACCGAGAGGGAGTATCAAGAGCTTCCAGGACTTCAGCCAGGCGTTCCACCATCAGTTCGTTAGTAGCAAAAAGCAATCGATGACAACACTGAATTTATTCACCGTAAAAACAAAAAGAGCAGGAAAGTCTTCGGGAATATATCAGGTGTTTCAACAGGACTATTATTGCTACACCAGATCTGTTAATCGGGGCATTCACTCAAGGGCTACGAGGGGGTGATTTCTTTAGGTCCTTGGTCAAAAAGCCTCGGAAGACGTTTGAAGAACTCCTCACTAAGATCGATAAATATGTCAATGTGGAGGAGATACAGTCCTCGAGGATAAGTGAGCAGAAAGCACCACCGACTGGGTCGAGGATTTCGGACGGAAAGAGCTCCATCGAGGCCATCTAGACAAGAACCTCCTTTGCTGTTGGGGCAGTTTGTCGCTCGGACACCGCTGAAAGTAAGCAAGACTCGGGCTCTGGAGATTTATGATGAGCGAAAGGTAGTGCAGCGACCTCGGGAAAGTGACGGGGCCCCGATGAATTCAAGGTCAAATAAATTTTGTGATTTTCACAGGGATACGGTCACACCACCTCGGAGTGCCGACACTTGGATAACAAGTTGGAGCACATCATACAGAATAATCCTGATATGCGAACGGCGCTAGTAGGGGATGGAGAGCCTCGAAAGGAGAAGAGGACCCGAGGAGGAGAGAATTGGCTATAGGATAAGCGGCCCTCAGGGCGGAGAGAACACCTCGGAATCAGGATCGGGACCCTCCCCGAGGAGAGCAATGATCACCCCAGCCACGGGGCATCATACTGATGATATCAGGATGACCTACTGATGGGGACTCTAATCGGACAAGGAAGGCGCGGTGTCGTCGGATGGAAGCCATGGAGGTAGGGAAGAAGCGCTCGGGGCCTACAATCTCATTCGGCTCAGAGGATTTGCCGGCGAATGTCGAAACACATAACGACCCCCTGGTTGTTCGGGCGATGATGGCAAACTATGAAGTGGCCCGCATCTTTGTGGATTCTGGGAGCTCGTCAGTGTATTCTTCAAGGGGGGTGTGGACCAAAAGGACCTCGGGGAGTATCTCATGGAGCCGGTCCAAACACCGCTATTCGGATTCACGGGTCACTCCTTGAAACCAGTAGGGGTCATTCAGCTACCTCTTTCACTCGGATCGGAAAAGCACAGGAAGACAAATTTCGTTCGACCGGTGGTAGACGCACCATCTTCCTACAATGTTATACTGGGAAGGCCAACCATGGCCGACTTCATGGCCGTGGCCTCGGCTTTGCATCAAAAGATAAAGTTTTCGATGGAAGATGAGATAGGCGAAGTACTGGGAGATCGGAAGGTGGCGAGGAAGTGTTATGTGGAGGAAGTGAGGGTTGAACAAAAAGCGACTAAGGCCCGGGCCCAAGACTATCCAAAGGCTCGGGAGGACAGGGGTGTTAACATGGTCGAGGAGGATTTCCAGTTGACAACCGAGGATGAGGAGGAGGAAGTAGTTATCGTTCCCCAAGCCGAGGTCATGAAGATAGTCAAAACTCTTTCAGAAGGTGTGCGGGCGCAACTGATCCACTGTCCGAAGAGAAACAGGGATGTATTAGCCTGGTCCCCATCCGACCTGAAGGGGGTCAGGCACGAAATCATGGAGCACAAGCTGAACGTCTCCCCGAACTCCCGACCAGTTATTCAGAAGAGGAGGCACTTCGGTCCCGAGAAGAACGCAGTGATCAGGAGTCAGGTCGGGGATCTGCCGCAGGCCGGGATGTAAGAGAGGTACACTTTCCTACTTGGTCATCTAATGTTGTACTAGTGCCTAAGGCTACAGGAAAATGACGGATATGTGTGGACTTACGGGATCTAAACAAGGCTTGCCCAAAGACTACTATCCACTCCCCAAGATTGATCAACTCGTCGATTCCACCTAGGGTCACGAGCTACTCAGTTTCCTGGACGCCCATCAGGGGTATCATCAAATTCCATTATTCGAGGAGGATCAGTGCAATGTCAGCTTTATTACGGCAGACGAGATATTTTACTACGTCGTCATGCCCTTCGAATTAAAAATGTGGGGCCAATCTATCAGAGGCTGATGGACAAGGTGTTCAGAAACCAAATCTGGAGGAACATTGAGGTGTACGTAGATGATATACTGATGAAGTCTCGAGTGGAGGAGAATTTTATATCTGACGTGGAGGAAACTTTAGCACAATTCGGGACTATCAGATCAAGTTAAACCCTGGCAAGTGTGTGTTCGGAGCTCGAACAGGAAAATTCCTAGGATATATGGTTACTCGTTGGGGATCGAAGCTAACCCGGAGAAGGTACGAGCCCTTGCTTCGATGTGCCCTCCTCGGAACATTCAGGAAGTCCAAAGATTAACAGGGAGGATCGTTGCTCTGTCTCGATTTATCTCCAGATCGACTGACCGAAATCTCCCTTTCTTCAAGATACTCCGCAAGGCCAAGGATTTCGAATGGAATGAACATAGTGAGAAGGCTTTTCAGGAGTTGAAAGAATATCTGAAGAGTTTGTGGTTCTTAATAAGTCAGAGCTCGAGGAACTACTGTTGGTGAATCTCGTCGTCACCCCACCAGCTGTCAGCTCGGTTCTAGTTCGGGAAGAAGGACATATGCATCAACCTGTGTATTTTGTGAGCCACGCTTTGAAGGGGGCCGAATTGAATTATACTACACAGGAGAACACCTCGAGCAAGAAGAAAGATGGGGGGTCTATGTGGATGGATCTTCTTGTTCGTCGGGAAGCGAAGTTGGGGTAGTAATGGTGTCCCCCTGGGGGGGAAGAGACAAGTCTGGCTGTCGCTCTTAATTTTAAGGCCTCCAATAATGAAGCAGAGTATGAGGCCCTGCTCATCAGACTCCGAGCATCAAGGAATATGGGGATAGCTCAGGTAGTGCTCTATTCAGATTCCCAGTTGGTAGTTTAGCAGAGTAATGAAAAATTTGAGATAAAGAACGAAAAAATGATGAAGTATGCGGAGGCTTTGACAGAAACCTTTTCCGAAGTTATTCTGGAGCAGATACCTCGGGAAAGTAATGAAAAGGGGGACAGAATCGCACGTATGGATAGCTCTCTCACTCCGACCTCGGGGAAGGAAGTGCATGGATAGGAACTGCTATCACAGGTGTATCAGGTCGGGCAGAATCACGAAAGAGTGCCTAAATCAGACTGACGAAATGATATCTCTGAGTACATCCTCCGAAGGATCATGCCCGAGGACCCTCGACGAGCTCGGGAAATCAAGCGTCGAGCCCTGCGCTTCGTGATGTTGGATGGTAAGCTATATAAGAGGTCTTTCTCATGGCCACTATTGAAGTGTTTGGGTCCCGAAGAGGCCAGATATGTCTTGAGGGAAATTCACAAAAGGTGCTACGAAAATCACTTAGGCGCGTTAGCTTTGGCTCGGAAAGCTCTACTAGCAGGTTTCTTTTTGCCTACTATGCAGCACGATTCTACCACTCTCGTCCGATCTTGCCAAGGCTGTCAGAAACATGCCAACTTACAGAAGCAGCCTGCAGAGCCTTTGAAGACTGTCATCTCCTCGTGCCCCTTTGATTAGTGGGGTATGGACACAGTAGGACCTTTTCCACCAGCTGAAGGGCAAAGGAAGTTTTTATTTGTAGCTGTGGATTACTTCTTCAAGTGGGTGGAGGCTAAGCCCCTAGCAATGATATCCGAGGTTGAGGTGCTGAAGTTTCTGTGTAAGAACGTTGTTTGCCCCTTCGGGATACCCTGAAGGCTTATATCGGACAATGGGAGACAGTTTTGTGGATCAAGAGTTCGGTCTTGTGTCAAGAGATGAAGATTGAGCAGGTCTTGACCTTGGTGGCTTATCCTCAGAGAAACGGGCAAGTAGAAGTCACTAACCGCACATCGTGCAAGCCCTCAAGGCGCGGTTGGAATCGGCCATGGGGAGATGAGTGGATGAACTATCTAGTGTGCTATAGGCCTATCGGACGACGACTTGAGCAGCTACAGGGGAAACACCTTACTGCATGGTTTATGGAGCTGAAGCACTTTTACCAGCTGAAATCGGCCAAGATAGCCTTCGAGTGACGGAATATGCAGAGGATAATAATCAGATACGGAGCCTCGAATTGGATCATCTCAAGGAAAGGAGAGCCCAAGCTGTTGTATGCTCTCAGCGTATCAAAGGAGAATGACGCAGGCCTACAACAGGAGAGTTCGACCTCGGAAGTATGAAATAGGAGATCTTGTCTGGAGGAGGATACAGTATTAGGGAGATAGAGGAGAGCTAGATCCAAAGTATTAAGGGTCATATAAAGTGGTCGGGAGAGCTGGAGCCGCGGCTTACTATCTGGAAGATGTGCAAGGAAGAGAGGACGTCAACCTTGGAATATTATTCATCTCCGGAAGTATTATGCCTAGACTTCATTTCTTTACCGTTTTAAAGTACTACGCCTAGGCCTTACTATATTACCGCTTGTAAATATTATCTTATGGAATGAAAGATCTTTTTCTCTCAACTCATTGTTCCTACTAACAACCTTCTCGGGTGACAGCCCCACCTAAGCACATAAGCCCGATCAGCTCGGCAACGTAAGCCCAATTCTCATTGGCAACTCCTCGAGTGACAATCCCACCTAAGCACATAAGCCCGATCAGCTCGGCAACGTAAGCCCAATTCTCATTGGCAACTCCTCGAGTGACAATCCCACCTAAGCACATAAGCCCGATCAGCTCGGCAACGTAAGCCCAATTCTCATTGGCAACTCCTCGAGTGACAATCCCACCTAAGCACATAAGCCCGATCAGCTCGGCAACGTAAGCCCAATTCTCATTGGCAACTCCTCGAGTGACAATCCCACCTAAGCACATAAGCCCGATCAGCTCGGCAACGTAAGCCCAATTCTCATTGGCAACTCCTCGAGTGACAATCCCACCTAAGCACATAAGCCCGATCCTCTCGACAACTTAAGCCAATTCTCATTAGCAACTCCTCAGGTGGCATCCCCACCTGAGCACATAAGTCTGATCCGCTCGACAACATAAGCCTAATTCTTATTGGTAACTTCTCGGGTGTAGCCCCACCTGAGCGCATAAGCCCGATTCGCTCGACAACTTAAGCCAAATTCTCATTGGCAACTTCTCGTGTGGCATCCCCACCTGAGCACATAGTCTGATCCGCTCGGTAACTTAAGCCTAATTCTCATTGGCAACTCCTCGAACAACAGCCCTACTCAAGCACAATCACCGAGCACATAGCCCGACCAGCTCGGTGTTATCATAAGCCCAACTCTTGTTGGCTCAAACCCAGACCAGCTCGGGTAGACAACCTACCCGGGAACAATTTGGTTTTTCTTAAATGTTAGGCACTGAGCCTGTTCGGACCCCTCCGTGGGTAGAAGTTCAAACTTATTATGAGCGAGAGACTAATATAGTCGAGGACCCATGCAGTTGGGGTATCATTGTCTACGCTCGCGCTATACACGTTAGTACTCAATGTAAGTAGATAGAAGTAAAAATAAAGAGGATTTCATTAAACATAAAAGTTTTACAAGACATTGGGAAATTTAGATACAATCAAAGGACGGGGGAGGTTGGGGGAGAGGCCTCGTCTCCCGAGGCGCCTTCATCGGCTTCCTCTTCATCATCAGGCATTTCTTCTAGGGTCCAAGCAACGCTGAGGAATGGGCCGGGTGCTCCTCCTCGGTGTAGCCATTAGCCCGTAACTGAGCTAAGCAGCCTTCGAAGCCACACTTGAAGTAGGCCAGAGACTTCTGCGCACACAAGTCATCGAACTCGGAGGACTTCAGGAACTCCTCCTTTCCGAGACCCCAGGGGTTCTCAGCCTCACCCTTCAAGTGCTCAATCTCTCCCTCCACTCGGGCCTTCGTGTCCACCAGCTCGGCCACCAGAGCCTCCTTCTCGACCGCTAGAGCCTCCTTCTCGGCCTCCAGCGCCTCTTTCTCAACCTCCAGAACCTCCCGCCTGACCTCGGTCGCTCTCCTCTCCTCGGCCCTCATGGCCTCCAACTCCTCGAGCTGCTTCGCTAGCTCCGTGTGGTGCTCGAGCACCTCATCCAGAGACTGACGAGACGAGGTCACCTCCCTGCGATCTCGGGTGAGGCGGTTGATCACCTCACCGCTCCAAACCATTGTCTGAATAAGAGTCAAAGATCAGAACACAATATAAATATGGAGTGAGAGGTCGGGCAGATAAGAGACATACCTCCTCAAATCTGATTGCGAAGGATACCAGGACCTCGATGTCGGGAGCATCCCTCACTAGGTCGAGGTCCCTATCGGGGACCATGTTGCAGAGAAGCCCCATCACAGCAAATCGGGACGGGGAGACCACCAAGGAATCTTCAAAAATGTTAAGGTCACTAGCTCAGCCCGTACCAGCTTCCGTTGTCGCCCCCACCTCAGCCGAGGGAACCTCGGGGTTGACAACGGGGCGTGCCTCGGGCATTGAGGCTAGGGGCATCGGGGCTGGGCGCTTCTCGATAGTAGGGGCTGGGCGCGTCTCGGAGGTGGAGGCATTCTTTTTCGTCGGCCGGCGGGCCTCCTTCTCGCCAGCCTAGGGAGCCTTACTCTTCCCCTTATTTAGGCTCGGGGGTGCGACCGCCCCCAAGGAGCCCTCTTTGGGACGCCCCTTCAAGGCCTTCAGCATTTCTGTCTTGCCCATTCGATCAGCTGCAAAGAAAGAAGCGGGTTAGATAGCAGTTCGGATTCAACATAGGATGACACAACTAAGGGAAGATGAGATGATATTTAAGTCCCCGACAAGCTGGACCCCTTTCCTGCTGAACCCAAAGTGGCACAGGAGGTCCTTCTTAACCAGCTCGGGATCATTGTAGCACTTGTCGCTCATAGAGGTAAGGAAGGTGGTCAGGTCGGGGGCCAGGTCGGGGGCTCGGTCGGGAGTTGAGGCGGACAGGCTGTACACGTTATCCCTCCAGGTCATATCGCACCCCCACGGGTTCCTCTTCCTTCCTACCCGTCTAACTTAAAAACACTGGCTCATCCACCTCTTGTGAGAGCTCGGGTTCCTCCCGATGAACCCGAGATCACCCTTGTGGGAAAGGTAAAACTTTCTCGGCCCCAGCCTCTTCACATGTATCAGCTGCATTAGGACGTAGGTGGTAAGAGGAATATCAAAGAAGCTGAGGAGGATGCCCAGAGACAGAAGGAAGCTGTAGGAGTTGGGGGCCAGCTGGCTCGGGCTGGCGTTAAGGTACTTGCAGATGGCGGTAATGAACCTCGGGATCGGGAACCTGAGGCCCATCTCTAGTTGGTTCAGGTAGAAGAGTGAAGGCTAGGGGGAGGGCGGTTGTGAGGATCTCTTCCCACAATTACTCATCTAATCTTATGGGGCGATTAATTAAACCAGACGAATTTAAACAATGGGATCTGTTTTTTTTTCCAAATCTATATTTTTCCCCATTTCCCTCGCTGAAATCTGAACATGCTCACTTTAAATCTGTTTCTCAAAAGCTGTTCATTTATAAAACAGAGTCTACACTGTCTATTCACCGAAAGCTGTT
>KV020421.1:0-10724 GCA_001598015.1 Dorcoceras hygrometricum | reverse complement strand
TTAATCCTTAATACAAAAATCAGGTCTCACAAATACATAGCATAATACGTATATAATTAAATATATATTCATGGGCCTATGCATTACTTTCCTCGGCCCGGTCAAGGACTGGCTCAAGCGACTGGCCCACTAATTCTAGGCCCAAGGCCCCCTTCTAGACTTTAAATAAATGCTAAGTCCAACTCAAATTTAGCCCAACAACTAAGAATGACCCTCCTTAAAATTATTTGAAGGGCTCGGCCCAACATCGTTAAACAGGCTTAAAACTCATTAAAATAAATACCGGCCCAAAATCCACTATCTGGCTAAAAATCCAATTTACTTAAAAATTCCAGCAACTTAAAAAAATATTTTGACTTACAATCGTTGACCCGAAATCATTTTGACCAAAACTAATTTTTAACTTAAAAAGTTGACTTAACCCGATAAAAATAACTCGGACTTTAAAAATAAAATAACCCTGTCCAAAAATAAAATAACTCGGACCGGACTTAAAATATTGACTCAACACTTAAACCACTCGACCCGGCCCGATTGAACCGACCCATCGGCCCAAACGAACCGGCCCAAACCAAACACCCAAACCCTAGCCACACACACACCATGCACGGCGTAGCGACCAGCAGTCAGTCATCGCGCTCGACCTCCCTGCTCCGGCCACCATGGCTGGAGCCCTTCTGGCTGGACCACCTCCAGGTCTAGTCGGTTCTAACGTGACCAACCTTGCCTCAAACCGTGGCCTAACCAGGGAGAAACAGTCGCTGCAAGTTGACGCACCGGCCATGCTGCGCTCCGTCGCGACCACCTGCTGGTATCAGCGATCGTTCTCTCTGCTCCGGCCACCACTGCCGGAGCCCTTTCGGCTGGACCACCCCCAGATCCGGACGGTTCCAACGAGACCAACCTTGGCCCCAACCGAGTATGCACGAAGGAGAACGAACACTGGGAAAGAGCCGCATCGTGCATGCAGAAACACACACTGCGCGGTGCTCTACATATAGCCATCGGTTCGGCCCCTAACCTCCACTTCGAACCACTACAAGCCACTCCTAGGACCACCATGAACCACCTAACATCGAGCCATGACCACTCAAGCAGTCCATCAACCGAACCATGTAAAAACAATTCGAAACCGTGAGGTGCCATATGAGAAAACGTATGATCATGGACATGAACATAGAGATCTGAAACATTCACACAAGTATCATGCATAATCTTTGTAAAAACAGTATATTAGGATCTAAATGGTGAGAAAAGAAGGAATATAACATGCCTTGATCGAAAAAGAAGAGAAGATACGCGATACCGGAGCGGAGGACAATTGAGAAGACCACACCTTTGAGTTTCAATCCAAGACTTGCCTAACATCGAGCCATGACCACTCAAGCAGTCCATCAACCGAACCATGTAAAAACAATTCGAAACCGTGAGGTGCCATATGAGAAAACGTATGATCATGGACATGAACATAGAGATCTGAAACATTCACACAAGTATCATGCATAATCTTTGTAAAAACAGTATATTAGGATCTAAATGGTGAGAAAAGAAGGAATATAACATGCCTTGATCGAAAAAGAAGAGAAGATACGCGATACCGGAGCGGAGGACAATTGAGAAGACCACACCTTTGAGTTTCAATCCAAGACTTGCAAATTTTCGGTCACCTTAGGGAGAAAAGAGGTTGAAGTCGGCTGATGAGTGGGGAGGGTTTGATGAATTTTCGAAATTGTGTAGTAGGGTGAAAGAAAAGTGTACAAGAAAAGCCTTACACCTTGTTTTATTTAAGTAAATAAAAGCTCATCAATACACTAGCCCCCCTTTAATTAAAAAGGCTTAAAAACATTTAAAATTCAGGCTTCAAGCCTTTAATTTTCGTAATATATGGCCTCTCAAATTTCAAAGTGTAGTAAAAGTCATAAAAATAGCCCGTATAGGCGAAAAACGTGTCCCCCTCGGTAACCGTGCATAAAATCTCATTTTTTTGGAAATTGTGCATAAAATAAAAATATTTTGCTTTAAAATATTTCTAAGGGCTGAAACATTAAAATATTTTCAATTTGGTCGTCTCCGGACTCGTCCCCGCTTACCGGCCTCAAATCGTACTAAAGTGACATGCACACGTAAAGCATAAAATCATCATATAATCACATACATGACATGCAAATCATACTAACATAAGGTTTTCCTCCTAGTCATGCATTCAATTCACGTAATTAGGATTTCTGGGCGTTACACCAAGGGACTCGAGGCAGGTCTAAGTATAGAATTGGAACCAGATCGGTTTGTAGCTGAACGGTATAAACAGATCAATGGAGAAAAAGTTCAACAGTTTCTCATTCACTGGAAGGGGAGACTTATAGAAGAAGACACCTGGGAAGATGTCACGGCCTTCACTTCCCAGTTTCCCGAATTCAGCTTTGGGGACAAGGCTGCTTCTAAAGATGGGGGTATTGTTATGACCAATACTGGAGAAGGCCAACTGGGCCGTGATAGAAAAGAAGTCCCAATGTATCAGGAGCGGGTAGTGAAACCCACCATAACATTGGTGTATTCGAGAAGAGGGAAAAGGCGGGAGCAAGGGACACGTGAAAGGGAGAACGGTTATATAGAGTAGCAGGAGTCACTTGGAGAGCAAGAAACTTACACACACATGCACTAGCATAGCTAGGGAGGGTGAACGGAGCATATTAACTCCGGGACTGCTTACTTACTATAACATTGGTGTATTCGAGAAGAGGGAAAAGGCGGGAGCAAGGGACACGTGAAAGGGAGAACGGTTATATAGAGTAGCAGGAGTCACTTGGAGAGCAAGAAACTTACACACACATGCACTAGCATAGCTAGGGAGGGTGAACGGAGCATATTAACTCCGGGACTGCTTACTTACTATTTAAGCTACGTACCTGTAACCTTTTGAATTAGTAAACTTATCAGTTATTGATCACGTGAATAGTACTGATCACGTGAATAGTATTATTCAGAATAATATAAAAAAATAATGTCATTTATTTAAGGAAAATATTGTAAGAAGTGAGGGATGTTTCAGGATCGCCTCTCAAGATGACATGAAATCATAATAATAGATCAGAGGACGTCGAAAGTATTTCCGGTGAAACTCATATGATTCTTAAGCCTAGTCGAGAGGTTAGGAGAGTAATCAACAGAAATATCGATTAATGTTATGATTTGTGAATGAATCGTTAGTGAGACGCACATAAGTTTATACAAAGGAGTTAGACGATTAACGGGGACGAGATATTTGGTCCGTTGTACAATCATGTGTGATTTGCCTACAATCATGAGATTTACGAGCTTATCCGTCACATAAGCATTGATCACCTCGGGAAGCGTGGTTATCCTCGAGATGGGGTACCTCGAAGTGTCTGATGGTTTTGAAAAGTTTAAACATTCATGAGCAACATTTGCATGTATCTAGATTTTGGTATACAAAATTCTTGAGTTTGAGGGAAAATTCTTGCATTATGGCCAATGTACTCGAGTAATCAGACTAAAAATGCGATGATATATTTAAACCAAACCTAATAAAAAATCAAATATAATGTTGTCATTATATAATTATGTTTTTAAAAATAACCCCAACTGTCTTTTAGATGAAAGAAGAAAAAAGAAAAATAAATCTGCACATTGCAATAACATTACGGGAGTCTTGTCTTGTGTTGTCCGATTTCTGAGATTCTTGGGCTCCAGATTCCGAGGATTCATCCATCAGTCCACGTTTTTGGTAAATTTCAATTACATTCTCGAAATCCCGTTACCGATTCGGCGATCCTTTACCTTTCTAACTTGTAGACCGAATTTGTCCTGTGTAATACTTGAAGCTATGGTGTTTGTTGAATCTCTCGACAGAAAAACGCTAGTTCTAAAGTGTATTTATTAAACGTGTTGTATTTTTTCATTGAAATGTGTTTGTGTTTGATTTTGACTTGTAAATTGTAAAGATTGGAGGTTTTTTTTTTTTTTTGGATGTTAAAAGTTCAAAAGATTTTATTTTGAATGACTTTGGCTCTCCAATATTTTTTTCTCCGCTCTGTTTTTATAGTTCGTTGATTAGAACCAGAAAATGATTGAAAGAAAAACAATTGAATTATGCTGCCTCCCTGTGATCTTGCAGGCTGGTGCTGTGCTGGCATCTTGGTTGTTTCAACCAAATATTCATCCAATATTGGTAGAGGAAACGCTTCGATAAGTTGATCTATCAATATAAGGGTTTATATTCTATCAGTGTCACCATTGATTGTATCATGACCCTTCTCCACCTCCACACCCAAACCACAAACAATCCATTCAGAACCTTACGCTCGTTCATCGCTCATTTCTCAACCTCATTCCTCATAACCAAAATCCCCAAGAAATTCAAGAAGAAACGCAAGCAAAAGGAAAGCCCACGATCTAAACTCGTTCAAACCCGACCTAATATCATTCCTCATTTCGAAGACATCCTTCAGAGAGATGGCCATTATAGATTCCTCACTAAAACTAAAGATTACCTCTCTAAACAGCCCCATCATGTCCTCCTTCTAGATGAAGCTGGAAAACTCCACCAGCAGCTTGGATTCCCTCGTGGCCGCAAAGTTCTGAAGTCCATTCAGCGCCACCCTCTTATATTCGAAACCTATCGGCATACAGACAATAAAATGTGGTTTGGGTTTACCGATTTCATGGATGGTTTACTGTCTGTTGAACAGGGTTTAGTAAATGAATTGGAGCAACATAGGGTAGATGTCGTGAGGAAGCTACTCATGATGTCTACGAATAGGAGGATCCCTTTGAGTAAAATTTATCACAACAGGCTTTTGTTTGGCATCCCCGAGGATTTCAGGGATAGGATAGGAAAGTATTCTGACCTTTTTAGAGTAGTGGTCGAGGGTGATGGGAAGAGAATCCTTGAGCTGTTGCATTGGGATGATTCATTGGCGGTGAGTTATTTGGAGAAGAAATTTATCGTTGATGAGGAAAAGGTTAAAAAGGCATTTAAATTTCCAATCAAACACGGGAGGATGTTGGAATTAGATCTTGAGTCTCAGCGAACGTTAAACATGTTAAACACGTTGCCTTTAGTGTCACCATATTCGGATGGGAGTAAGTTGGATCTATGGACACTGGAAGCAGAGAAGTATAGATTGGGAATTATTCACGAATTTTTGAGTTTGACATTGGAGAAAAGGGCGTACATACATAACATAGTGGAGTTCAAGGAGGAGCTTAGTTTAACAAAGCATACTTATCAGATGCTTCAGAAGCAGAGGCAGACCTTTTATTTGGCTGGTACTGAGATGAACTGGTGTGTGTTTTTGAAGGATGCTTATACTGAAGATGGAATGCTGATTGATAAGGACCCACAGGTTTCGTTTAACGAAAAACTTTATCAATACGCAGACATGAAGGAATTGGATGCTGATAAAGATGTAGAAGAATGAGCTGGTGAGTGTGAATTAAGTGTTGATGTAGAAACTATATGGGTTGTGTTAACTGAGATAGATTGTGATTTGGACGCAAGGAGTTTAAACCAGGGCCTTACGCAAACATTTCAACAAGATATACGATAAGTATGGTGACAGATTATTGAGGTGACGTTGCTTTCAATTTGTGAAAGTGTGAACCGTTATCAAGATTTTTACTAGGGTGAGTAAAATTCACTGAAGATTTTGTAAACCTCTTATACCTTTATTTTTACTGCCTAATCTGTATACGAATAACAGATGGATTTTTCCGATTGGCAATGATCACACATATATTAAAATAAAGTATAGATTTTTGGCAAAACTTTTAAATTGTGACAAAACAGTTTCGTTCTAATGATAATTTCTTTTACCTGAGTAGGAGCTTGTTTCCTTGTCTAACAATTGCAAATGCTCTGTCACAACTCTTTCACATATAATTAATGGTGAGAATCTTATGATTGAATTAGCCCATTGCAAAAAATCTCATTCTGTACTTGCTGAAAGCATAAAAAAAGGCTTGATTTGTGAGGTATGAGGCATTTGATATCAATGGGGCCATTAGGGTTATCCTTGATGAAATTGATGAAGTTTGAGGATGAACATGCTGAAATGAATACGCAAAGTTAGGGGGTGGCATAATAAGGTCCAAACTGGAAAACCGAATCTCCAGACCCGAAAAAAACCGAAAACCAAATGGACCGTAATCCGAATTTCTTATTTTGCTTTTATAACTTAAAACTGAAATTATATGGTTTGGTTATGACATAAGAAATGTTGCTAATATGTTCATCATACTAGAAGCTTGTAGCCTGTATTATATTCATAGAAACCTGAAAATTTTGGTAAGGTGCTGAATTCTTCTTTTGGGTGAGCTTTTTCTCAAGTTTGTGCTTTTGCAGTGTCAACTTTACTGTACTGCAGGTAAATTAAGCAAATTGTCCAGATGCCTAGTCTAACCATAAAAGCAAAAATTGGGGTGATATTTCTAGGTTTTGTTCATTTTTGTTGTATGATTGTCACCAATAAGCATCCTAGTTGTTTCATTGTTTCCTTCTAATAATTGGCGATTCATTCCCTGGATTGTTGTCATCTTATCAAAGTTCCTTCTTGGAAACATTTATTCTTGTTTATAAACAAAAAAAAGAGTTGGTTGATAACAAATTAATATGTAGTGTGTGTGTCTTATCTTCCCTTGGTGTCATCATAGTCTATCGATAATTACCCCTTCCCCTGTAATTATTGCAGGATTGAAGCAATGTATCAGATTGATGTTGGCTGCTATTATGCTCTGACTGTTCTAGTGCATATCGACAGGACAATCACATATGTCTGAATCTGGTTCCTTGCATTCACGGGCAGAAAAACTTGAAACTGCTTTGTCGAAATTATTTGGCTATGAAAAATCATGGATCCGCAAATTACAAGTTAAATGGTGCCATTAAAGTCAGAAGATACTACAAGTGTGCAGTCACGGAGTACGAATCGATTGAGGTACACACACTTGAGCGAGTCTAACAGATTTTATACTAGATTAGTAGTAGATTCAGTCTCCTGCTAATGTTGTAGGTTCTTTATTCTGAGATTTTGGAATGAAGCACCGTTACTTTGGATATTCACAGGCATTTAGTTGTACTCTCATTTTTAAAGTAAAAGGGACAGTTACAGAACACAAGTAAACATTTTACGTTTTACTCCACAAAATTTTTATTTTTAAAGCAGGAAATTTTTATATATTTGTCCTAAAACCGACTGTTATGGGATTCTTGTGATTATTTATGATCAATCCTTTGATTTTTTGGTGGGCTGAACTAAAGTTTGTTGGTAAAATGACATTTACATGATTCTATATAACATTTCTATTGCTGGCAGCGTGTTTGGATCCTCACGCTTTGAACTAAAGTTGAAATTAATCACGGGTTGCACTTAGATCAGATGCCAGTTTTTAGAACTCGAGTTGGTTTTTCGGTTTGGTGATTATTTAACCTGGAGATTCAAATTTACTTTGTTTTCGTTTTATGAATTTTCCGTTTCCCTCTAATGCCAGTATGCCATACAAAACAAAAATTGGTTCTATTTTTTTCTCGATTTTTCCAAGAGCGATTTTATGAAGAAAATAAAGAGGATCAAGCTACTTGAGTTCAAACTTGTAAAGCTCAAAATTTTGAAAAAAAGTCTAAATTGATATAAAACTACTCTTATCTTTTCAAATTATTAAAATAAATTAAAGTTATTAATTGAGCTACTCAAACAGAAATGTTGACTCGAGTGAAGGTCACCTACTCGAAATCGACTCGAGCTCAAGCTCGAGTTTTAACAGAGCTGCGCACGAGATATTCACGTCTAACTTGATTCATTTACACCTCTAGTTTTAACTTTTAAGGAGGATATTGGATCTTGTGTAAAGGCTTGCTCAGATATCAGTTGGATCAGGCTAGATTTAGAATTTCTGAGATATCCAGCAACGTAAAAGTGTCCAATCAATGAGCTATCGCCACGTGAGATTTGTCAGGTCGGGAGGTCAATTAATTTTAGCTCGGAAGATCGAACTGTGCTTCACTTGCAATATCCTGCGAAAACAAAAACTCAGTCAAAGGGCGTCGGGAGGTATCCCGACGAAGGCCCTCCGATGCTTAAGTTAGAATAAGTGTTTTGGGGCAAAGAGTACGTATAGAGGAGAAGAAATGAAGTTACTGATGAATAAAAGAGAGGATCTACCTGAGTATTTATAGGTGAGCAAAGTGGTTGGATTTACTTGTCTGGGTAATCATGAATTGGAGTGGGCCTGACATGTACTCTCACCTACCCTCTGTAGGTAGAGATGGCTTCTTTCGTAATTGTCAGTGTATTCATCATGAATTAATCAAGAGGGCCAAGTTGCTTGTGTGGGTTCGGACCATCACTCGTTATGTTATTAGGTCGGGATGCTATACTAGCCGTGCGACGAGATCCCGAGGTATCGTGTCTGGTCAGCAAGATGCTCTCCCGACCTGGTAGTGGTCTGGTGGAGCCAAGATTGAGGGTTGTTAGTATTATTTCTAAGAGAAGTTCTACCTCGGGTCCCGAGCTGAACCTTTAGTGGTATCAATAGTAACCCCTAAGGAGTCCTAGATGAAGAATTGAAGTGTAGGATTTTGTGAGATTGAGGTCGGGACCCGAGCGGGACCCGAGCTAAGACTTACGCTGGTGATGAGAACCATGATCCATGTGCCACTGGATCTCAACCGTTGATAGATACTTCATGAATGGTTCATATGAAGCTCGGGACTGTAGATAAATTTTGTGATTTCTCAGAAAAACCATGATCTGGGTGAAGCTATTTTCAGCCTTTGATTCATGTCGATCGGATGGCCAGTACGAGTTCTGGCTCGAGTTTTGAGGAGTCGTTTAGGGTTCCCGAGGTGATCTGAACCGTTCGTTGAGATGGAGATCTGACGGTTGAAAAGTTCTCCGAAATTCCTATAAATAGGCTGCATTTTCCATTCATTTTTACCTTTACTCTCTTTTAGCGTCGAAACTCTGTCAAAATTTCTACCCGCTCCTGAGCTGTTCTTACTATCTCCCGACCTTTCGTAAGTTTTTCCAATTTTCTAGTTTACTATAGAAATGTCTTCCCCTGACAGTAGTGTTGTTAGGAATGTAGCAGAGTCAATAGATTCTCCCTCGTCTATAAGAACAAGGCATAGAGAAGATGAGATCCCGAGGTTGACAGACCATAGGGCTAGGATACTTAGAATCGACCAGGATGAGGCGCGGCGGCCGCCTAGGGATGCACCTGGTACGAAATTAAGGCCTCTACCCTTAGGGAATCGGATATCCCTTTCATTAAGGATAAGGCCAGGATATCCGAGCTATACGAGGTAGTAGTCCCCAGTGTCGAAGCCCGAGCTCACCGCCCCCTGCCGGCTTCCATACCTTCTACATAAATCAATTAGGTTCCCCATTCCCAAATTTATTTCTAGTCTCTGCGACCACCTCGAGGTCAGCCCTAGCCAACTCACCCCGAACTCTTTTAGCTCCCTGCTTTCCTTAGGGATTTTGATGAAGTTTTATAGAGTCCCTATCTCGACCTATACCCTAATGCAACTGATCAAAATCAAGAGGTTAGGTCCTGGGAAGTTTTATATTTCCAATAAGAAAGAGCTCACATTTATAGGTGGTAACCCGAGCTTCCATAAAGGGTGGATGAGTAGGTATTTTTTTATTAAGCGTATCTCGAGTCGGGAGAACCCGTGGGGCTGTAACATGTCGTGGCGGGATGATGCCCACACCTTGTCCCCCTCTCCCCCTGAGCAGAGACCCGACCTGACCAAGTTTCTAGAGGTCATGAGCGAGAAGTGCTTTAATGCACAGGAGTTGATCGAGGAAGATCTCCTGTGCCACTTTAGATTTAGTTGGAAAAAGGTTCAACTGATCGGGGATTTAGGTATCTCCATTGCCTTGTCGTGCTGCCCTCTAGTTCTGAGATCTAATCTGTTAATCTGTGCTCTTCTTTTGCAGGTGAAAGGATGTCAAAAGCTGAAATGATGAAATCTTTGAAGGAGAGGAGGGCCGACCCGAAAGGAACCTCCAGCTCTTTAAGCAAAGGGAAGAGGAAAGCCGTAGCGGAGGGAGGAGAAAAGCGCAAAAACGCCACCATGAAAAGAAAACCACAGAGTCTGCTCGGGCAACATCTTCTGTAGGCCCAGCTAGTGAGCCATCAGGCACGACGGGCAAGGCTCCCGAGCAGCAAACCACTGAAGAACCCTACGTGCTTTTGGACACTTCGGCCATCTATTTCGTGGCCAAAATCTCCGGATCTGTTTCCCTTGATTTCGTCCGTCGCCTGGTTCCCGAGCAGGATTTTGACTTGGAGCGTTCCTGATATCGCAGCCCTGGAGGCCGCAAGCCTTCATCTTATGCAGGTATATATAGGGGTGTCAAATTCTGACCCGACCCGAAAACCCGACCCGAACCCATTCGAAAAAAATCAGGTTCGGGTTGAGCCATTTCGGGTTGGTTGGATTCGGGTTAGAATGTTTTTACAAAACTTTTACCCAACCCGACCCGAACCCACCCGATCAACCCAAACTAACACTAAAATGCAACCCAACCCGATAACCCGACCCCGAACCCACCCCAAAAAAATCAGGTTCGGGTTGAGCCATTTCGGGTTGGTTCGGGTTCGGGTCAGAAATATTTTTTTAATTTTTACTCCAACCCGACCCGAATCCACCCGATCCACCCGAATTGACACCCCTAGGTATATACCAGCTCGAGCTT
>KV020420.1:0-10882 GCA_001598015.1 Dorcoceras hygrometricum | reverse complement strand
CAATTGAAGCAGTTCCAAAACAGAGATAAATGAAGGTATAGTTGACATGAGAGTCAGGGACTTGAATACTCGAGAATGATATTTCTTGAGTTATCCCGCCAAACCACATACTTGATAGTTACTGTTCTTGATTTAGAACTTGAGATTATCTGTGTGATCCATCACATGTAGTGGATCTTTTATTTCGATATGAATATGATGATACGAAGAGAAAATGAATTGATTCTAATGCCAAGGTCTGAGGTGACCTTATTTTCGAAGTCTGAGTTGATTTCGTTAGATGGATATCCATGTCAAGATCGGACACGAATCTTGATGGCATTGATGTGAAATGGAATCAATTCTTAGTTGAAGAGAAGGGATATGTTCAGTTTATTTTGAGTTAATATTTTTGTTATGAACTTCATTATGTTATTGCATGAACCTGTCGATTATACTGAGTTTGTTTCTCACCAGAGTGTTCCGGCTGTTGTTTTGTTTTGTATGTGTGCATGACAATAGGAGGAAAGAGCTGAATTGGTGGGACAGGGTTACCAAGAAACTAGAAGAAGGGCGACAAGCGAAAAGACTAGGAACTTGCTGTTAGTTTAGTTTCTTGGACAAGTATTGCTAGTCTTTGTTGTATCTGGTTTTGTAATACAACTGGTCAGAAGTTATGGCCATGAACTTATAGTGTGTAAATCATTGTACAATGTATGCTCTGTTTGTAAATCATTGTACAATGATAAATATATGCCCTGTTCATGAAAAGTTAATCAAGAATATGAGAGAAACAAGTTTTTTTTTTAAAAAAGTGTACGTATAAAACCAGATTAAACTTAGTAAATTCATTGGTTTAATTAGTCGCCATAAGATGAGATTCGAATAATTGTGGGAAGAGAGTCTCACAACAGGTGGTATTAGAGCATAACTAAGTTCTTGGATTGAGTTAGATGTGCGGGGTAGAACGAGTCTTCTTGAATGATTTATTAAATTGATTTCATGCTTGCATGATATATGTCTTGCTGTTTTGAATTTATATCGCAAGATTGTGTGATTAAATGGTAAGAGTATGTCAGACAGACTTTATCAACTCAGGTTCTAACAGCTAGAACTAAGCTTGAAACAGTAAGGAAACACTTACCCAGAAGCTCAAACGAGCTAAAGAACTCTCGAGTCAGCTATTGCAGAAATTCACGAACACTGAAATTTCTTCGTGCTCCTCCTACGCGTCGACTCAGGTCGCCTAACTAGTAACAATCGAAAGGGCTAAGGGAGACGAATTCAGCGCCACCCACCTTGCTCCAAAACTACGGCGAAAATCGACGGTAAATCGGATAAATAGTGTTCGATGAACAGTAACTATCGAGGGTTTCAAAGAAGAAGGAGATAAGAAATATCGGGGTCGAAAAATACTGAGTTCTCAACGCTAACGCTAAACACAAGCGTAACTAATCAAAATGACGACGTACCAAGGTTACTGCTCGCACAAGCAAACGATGTTGCACTGCCTCACGTATGAAACAGATCTCAGCACTCACTGCTGCTCACGCTCATCCAGATCTCTCATCAAATTCTAGCGCTAACACCAGCTGTCAACCCAGAAACGTTGACTAAAACGTGGCATCTCTGCGCTAACTCTCACAACTACGCTCGCTCGCTAAACAGCACCGTTGACCCGCGTTGACATATGGTCATGCTCCTGAACAGATTTCACCCACTTGCGAGACATCTGAAATTGCGAAACGACGACGCATTACTGCTCGTGCCAAGCTCGACTACTCAGATCTCATTCGATGGGAACCAGCGACTCAAAGCTGAACAGTTCTATGTCAAATCTGAAACTCACCAACTAGATTCGACAAAATTCTCAAATCTGATATTCGAAAATCCACAAATCCCGTGACTAATCCCAAAACAAATCTGATTACTAGCTTAATCACTAATTGTCGAATCTCAATCCTCACATGAGTGGCCTTTGCTGATCTTAGGTGTTGAAGCAGATTAGAGGTAATCTGGTGTGGTTCAGCTTAGAGGTTCAGTTTAGAGGTCCAGCTTAGAGGTAAGTTGGTGTGTTATGCGAGCTGGTTCGACACTTTGTAGCGCGAGCTGTTTATTTTGGACCAGATTAGGCGCAAGCTGATAGGTGAGGACTGTGCTGACTCCGTGAGCTGTTAGTAGCTTAGAAGTATCATTTAGCAGAGAGCAGCAGGCGTGAGCTGATCTGAGATCGCGAGCTGTTCAGGTTTATGCGTTGTGATCTGAGAGTTAGCGAACAGCTTTGGGTGTCGTAAGCTGATTAGAGCATCCAAAGCTGATAAGTAAGATGCGCGCTGATATGAGTTCCTCCAAGGTGAGTAGTGTGGACTATAGAAAGTGATGCTAGTGCGATCTGATCTGTCTTGGTTCAAGCTGGTGGTGTAGCAGCTCTGAGCTATTATCAGTTGAGTAGCAAACCGTAAACTGGGTTCAGCTTTAGAAGTTACGTAGCCTTCTGGGTGGAGTAGTAACATTAGGGTCATAGTGATGTGCTAATGGGTTAAGTCAGCTTAGGTGAAAGCTGATGGCAAAGAGCAGGTTTGGCGAAAGCTGTTGTTCTTGTGTGAGCTGACAGGTGCATGAACTGGTCTGTTGCTGCGATCTATTACTACAGTAATTGTTGTGAGCTGTTTCGTTAGTTATATCAAGTATGAGTTGGCCTAGCTCTTCCGAGCTATGAGCGTGATCTGTCATGGAAGTGATCTGTTGGTGTGCACAAGCTGTTAGTGGAAGCGTCCCGAGTTGTATGTCTAAGCTGGTGTCACCTTTGAGGTCTGAGCTGAGCTATGGAGGTGCATGCTGATCAAGGTAGTGTGTACTGTTCTGGAGAACATAAGCTGAGCTGGATGCTCTGAGTTGAATGCTCTGAGCTGGTCGGAGTGCATAATCTGATCTGAGCTGTGAGGATGTGATCTGCTGAGAGCCTGAGCTAGTGGGAGAGCGTGATCTGCTGTGGGCATGTGATCTATGTACACGAGAACTGACCTGTGTTTATGCGTGATCTGGTTGGTTCGCGATATGGGTACATGTGGTCTGAGATTCCTATGCTGGAAGCGAGATCTTATCTTTTACTCCGAGCTGACCTGGGTATTGCTCGAGCTGATATGTATGCGATCTGATCTGAGTGCACGATCTGAGATGACGCGTGATCTGGTGTGCTTGTATGCCTAAGATGGAGCCGCGACGGTCTGAGATGTTCTGTACGAAATTTAGATCAGACCGGGGGTTTGGTAGTATGTATAGGACCCGTTGACCCAAGACTTAGTTATTTTTAGACCATAAGTATTTTAACACCTCTTGAGTGTTCGAGAAGATATCTGTCCCGAAACCCTTGCAGTTACTCTTCATTCGTTACCTTTATTTTCCGATCGTCGGAGTTTGGCCGACCAGTTTTGGACAAGAGAGTATCGTTCGAAACCCCTATCAAACCCATCATTTCCCTACCGATGTTGTGGCCGGAGATGATCGGAGAAGGAAGCGCGAAGTGGTAGAGTGTGTGCTGTTCGTTGCTTCCCCAGCCGCTTTGTTTCATCCAGGCTGGTAATCACGAACTATAAGTGGTGTTACTTGTTCTTGGTTTCATTTAAGACTAGGTCGTTAACTGTAGAGTAGACCCGAGTTGGATGTGGTGGCCTAGGGCTTGTTAGTTCGCGGTCGATTTCAGGTTCTGCTCCGAGCTATCTCTCGTTGAGTGATGGGCTAGTCTTTTGTTTTGTGTTGGTTGTTTTAGGTTGCTGAGTGCTTTAAGATCTGTTATTGATCTTTGCAATCTGTTAACACTCTGGTTGCTCCTGAAGTGGCAGTGGAGGAGCATGCACGAGCTATTCGGTGCTGAGCTGGTATGTGTGCAATTCTACAGTGAGCTTTGGTGAGGTATTTTGGTTAGAGCTGAGCAGGTACCGATTGAGCTGATGATTACAGCTTTGAGATAGGCATGATAATATATTTATGCCTGTTGAACAGCTGAGCTGCGTGTTTTGTGTGCTGAAGCCTTAACTGTTTGTGTACTGCATGCTGATGCCTGAGCTGTTTCGCATGCTGCATTCTCTTCTTGTTGTCGTTCTACTCTACATGTATTTCAAGTATGCTATTGTATGAATTTACTGGCATTGCAAGAATACACATCACGTTGAGCATGTAATGCATCGGCATAGCATATTGGGCCTTTGTATCTGTTGCTAGCCGTGATCTTTTGGCTCCGCTGGAGTTCTACTCTCGTGATGCGGTGTTGGGTTACACAATAGCGATGGAGTGTGCTGAGGACGCAACGGATCGCTCCCGCCACCCTCAGTTGCAGTGGCCTGGATAGATGTTGGCGGTTGGTTGTTATACACTTGGAATTCTGTGTGATCAGTCGGGTAGCGCCCATTCGTGTGTCGATGATGAGCCACTCTATTTTCCATTAGGCATGCCCGGATAGCACCGGAATGCCAATGACATTGCCACAGTTGCTGTTTACCATTCGTTTGGCTTCCGGTTGTTACCGATGACGCATTGTACCTCTCATGCATAGCACGACATTATTTTTGCATGCTGCATCTGATTACTGTATTACGTTGCTCTTCATACTAGGGTTTTGACCCTTTCTCTTTGAGGCTGTTTTGGTTGTGTATGTGGATTTTAGGTATTGCAACTGGCCCTGATGGTGCGTCAGCTGGTGGAGCCCCATAGGCGTTGTTGAGTTATGTATATAGTCCATCGAGTCATTTACCACAGGATTCCCTAAGTAGTTGTGTTTTTAAAGATCGATGTTTTTGTAGTTGCGATTATATACATGTCTTGTTTGAGAGTTTTGTTATGGGCTATTATTTGACTTTGCTCTAGGGGGGGGGGTGAATGAACTCATTTGCTGATTTTTGATTTAAAAATTGTTTCGAAAATATTTTACAGCTTCGAAGCCAACTTCTAGCCGAGTTACCAGCTAGGAAGGTTCTCAGTGTCTACTGTTATCTCGTGTAATAAAATGATTTTTATGCGGAATGAACATGATCAATCAACTGAACAATTTAATCAGGTGCGTGAATGTAAAAGTTGTAGAGACGAGATATTTGTTTCCGGAAGTTCGGAGCAAATTCTCCTATGTCTCCCCTTCTTCCTCGATGGGAAGGTTTACACTAAGACTTTGATTTATACAACTCTTTGTACAAACCCACTCCCGCAACCAGCAGCCACGAGAACTCCTAGCAAACACCAACAAAATGCAGACCCACGATCTGGTTCGTAATACAACAATCCCAGACTCTTAGAATTTTTTTTTTTAAAAACATGTGCGGAAAACATAAACTTAAAATATGGCTCGTTCCCTTCTAAAACATTGCTAAATCATTATCTCAAAAATACTTTCAAACATAAATAAAAAGATATTTAAAACGTTAAAACATCCAACATAATAAAATCACTGAGTAACATACTGAATGTAAACATGTTTAAAACCCAATATCTAGAACTATATCATGGCAGAACTGAAAGATAAAGGCGGTCACGGGGTACTGCTGCAGCAGGCTCTAAGAGGTCCTCATCGCCAGTCCGAATATACTCATCTACAGGATCATCACCTGCACCATTTAAATCTAGTGAGCCTAGAGGCTCAGCATGCTCTATCGTAATACATAACAAAGTATGTACTAATAAAATCGCATGCAAGCATATACTTGTAATTAAAATAACGTTAAAGCATGAATGCATTCATGATCTTAAAAAATCTCTTCATACATTTCATATCAAAACATCATATAACATATAAGGCATGTCATAACGTAACCTGAAAAACGTATGAGTCGTATCAGTGAATGTGAGCGGATGTATGACTGATCAGTCGTAATAACCAACATACGTGACGGTGTGGTTCATCCCGATATCACACGAGGATCGCTATATGTCACACCTCCTATAAATTGCCACTTCACCCCGATATCACACGAGGATCCATAGGCCCTATAATCATACCTAAAAACAGGGGATCCCCGGGCCCGGCTACCCGGCTAACTCCCATCATAAAACTTTGCCAAATCACTTCAATCCCTCGGGTTTTAACTTAAAAAGAGAAATGCCTGATCGTTTCATAAATTCTCATGATGCGTGAATTTATTAAAATCATGCAATTTAAAAGCTTAGCCCGTTAATATATATTTAATAATTTTCTTTAAAATATTTACGTACATAAAATACTACATATATAATTAAACATACATTTACGGGCTTCTACATTTTTTTACTTCGGTCAAGGGTTGGTTCAGGAGCCCGTCCCCCTACAACTGGACTAAACATCACTCTAAATTAAGTCGATGAAACGAATGTTCACCTTCTTTAAATATTCTTGCCTAATTAAATTAAATTTAGACTTCTAAAAATCAAGGCTAAAAAGGACTAGTAAAAATCAATTTTGACTTCTAGAAATCAATTTGGGACTTATAAAAATCGATTTTGACTTTTAAAATCCATTTAAATAAATTTTGACCTCAAAAGCCGATTTTGACTAAAAGACCGATTTTGACCAAATTAAATCCCAAAAATCGATTTTGACCCCAATAAAATTCCAAAGACCCTTATTTTGACTAAAAACTTAAAATTAACATAATTTAAATTATTTAAAAAGTTTGACTCAAATTTGACTTCTAGCTATTTTATTTAAAATTGAACCTTTGACATAATAATTAGAATAACAGGTCCATAATTAAAATAACTTGGGCCGATTTTAGAACATTGACTCGAGACTCGAATAACCAATCCGGTCCAATCGAACCAGCCGATTCAATTGAACCGAACCCATCCAAACCCTACACATGCAAGAGCCGCCGCAAGCCCTCACCCGCGACGTCCACTTCCAGCCCTTCGTGCTCCCTGCTCCGGCCACCATGGCCAGACCCCACCGGCTGGACCACCCCCAGGTCCATCCGGTTCCAACGGGACCAACCATGGTCCAAACCGTGGCTCACAGTGCATGCGCGAAGGTCAAGAAGATGGCTGCTCTCCCTGCGCGGCGCACCAGGTGGTCTCCACTTGCAGCCATGGTTTTGTGTCGAACCAGCCTACTTTTCAGCACCTAAAGGCCACCATAAAATCACTAATGACCACTCCCAAGCCCCTGGAACACCACTGGACCGAAGCTGTCAGGCCTCGTGCTAATCAACAAGGATTAACAATACAATTAAGCACATAATGGCGGAAGCATAAAATAGGGCTTAAAAATTTTTCGAAATACATGGGCTTGAACTCAAAATCATCATTCAAAGTAATACATACTCAGAATAGGATTTAACTCAAATCCAAACAACAGACAGGTAATCGAATAAATCTCAATACAGATCCCCAACTTACATAGAAACTAAGGGCATCCCCTGGTTCGATACATAATATAAATTCACTGGGACTCAACCAAATGGGGATCATCTAGCTGAAGCTCCACTCTACCCAGCCAGATTATCTGTAGCTCCTGCAATGGGCAACGCGGACACAAGAAGAAGAGCACTAAGACAACAGCAACTCATAAACATGAAGTAAATCAAAACATGAATGCATGAGGGCTGTCAAATGATCGGTCATCCAGGCCAACGAGTCAGCTGGCAATACAAAGGCGAGCCTCTATACCACGCACAGCCAATCAGTCGGTGGAAATAATCGGTCCGTGACATTCAGGTCTGGCCACTCAAATTAACCATCACAGCTCGGTGGTATTCAGACATGACAAATCAGTCGGTCACCACTCCGGTGATAGCGTTGGACCTTTCAGGCATGACATATCTGTCTGCCGATCACAACGTGGCTCTCATTCAGGTTTCAATCGATCAACAGGCTCAATATGTATGCATGTATGCCAAGAAATTCATATCTGATTTCCACATGCATAATTCACGTAAAACAGAAAATAAATTCAAGCAATGAACCAAATCTGTTTCACGTAAAACAAAGAATTCACAGAATACCATTCATGCTCCAAAATACTACATGCTTATGTCAAAACTGTAATCAGAAGCTCAATTCGTACCTCAAACCTCATATTCTACCTCAACAGATCTCACCAGGGTACGACAACCCCAGCCTGATCAAATCCGCTTCCTCGCTGGTCTCGGCAAACACAGCAGGAACTGCCCAGAAGCTCAAATCTGTCAAGGCATCTAACAATTCAACTCAAATCTGAACTTATAACCCTTATTGCCTACAATCAGAACTCAAATCTGGTTCGACCACTAAACAAGGGTTCTAACAGTTAAACCTAAGCTTAAACGGCAAGGAATCACTTACCCAGAAGCTCAGAGGAACTGAAGAACACTCTGCTCAACTATCGCGAAAACCTTCGAAAACACAGATTTTTCGTGCTTCTCCCACACGTCGATCTACAACTCTAGATTGGTATCAATCAAAAGAGCTAAGTAAAACGAGTTCAGCGCCTCCAATCTTGCCCCAAACAACGGCGGAAATCGACGGCAATCTACCGGAGAAGGGTTCAGTGAACAGTAACCATCGAGGGTTTGAGAAGAAGAAGAAAGGGAAATTAGGGTCGAAAATACGCTAAGTATCGATTAGCACTTATACTTAAATCCTCAAGTCAAATGCTACAGTGAAAATCAATCACCGACAAAATCAGATCCTAGCTCTAAGGCACAAATCCTCAAATCTGTGCTAACTCACATCTGAGTCCTCAGCGCTCACACAAATCTGCCCTCGCTAACTTTAACACGCGCAACTAATCAAAACGACGTCGCATCAAGGGTTTCCGCTAACTAAGCAAAACGATGTCGCACTGCCTCACATCTGAAACAGATCCCAGCACTCACTGCTGCTCACGCTCATCCAGATCAGATTAACGCTCACAACAGCGGTCAACTCAGCAACGTTGACTAACACGTGGCATCTCTGCGCTAACTCTCCCATCAACGCTCACTCGCTACCCAGCATTGTTGACCAACGTTGACATCTGATCATGCCCCTGAACAGTTTCCACACACTAGAGAGACATCTGAAATTTCGAAACGACGACGCATCACTTCTCGCGCCAAATTCGACTACTCAGATATCACTCGATAGAAACCAGCGACTCAAAGCTGAACATCTCTATGTCAAATCTTGATAACCACTAACCAGATTCGACAAAATTCTCAAATCTAAAATTCGAATATCCACAATTCCCATGACTAATCCCAAACCAAATCTGATTACTGTATTAATCACTAATTCGTCGAATCTCAATTCTCACAAAAGGTCTACAAGAAGAAAACGGTGCTCTTGCTCCATTCGATGATGAATGGGATGAAGAACCGAAGAAGACCCAGAAGAGAAAGGGCTTGAGGAAATTACTGTAGGCGAGGGAGAGATTGTTCATGAATAGAATATGTTTTACCTTTTGAATAAACATTGTTCATTCTTCTATCCAAAATTTGCTTATCCCTTCGTGTTAAAGTGTTCTCGTTTATTTCGCAATTATACGCACCCATCCTTAGTAAGCTTTCCTATGGCAGAATATGGCAGGAAACCGAAGAAGCGATGGTAACAATGGAGGTGAAGGATCCTCCAATTCAAGAGGTGGTCTTAGCAGAGAAGACCTGATGGCAATAGCTACCGTAGTTGCCACGACTCTCCAAGGGTTGGTCAATACCAACCATTACCAATCTCCTCCTACCCCTCCACCTCGTGGGACTAAGTACTACTATGAGTCCCTTCGCAAGAACAAAGCCCCCACCTTCGATGGGAACCATGACTCCGAAGTTGCCCAGAATTGGATGAAAAATATTGAAACGCAACTTCGACTACTGGAAGTCCCAGACGCTTTCAAAGTAGATGTGGTAACACCACTTCTCTATGGAAAAGCTGGAAAACGATGGGAATCAGTCGAGCCAACCATGACTGCAACTGGACAAATAACATGGCAAAGATTTCAGGAAGCATTCTTGAGATAGTACTTCCCAATGGAAGTCAGAATGCAACGGCTCAGCGAGTTTGAAACTTTCACCCAGACTGCAGACATGTCGGTAGTAGAGTATACATCCAAGTTCAACTCATTGGGCACCTATATCCCAACGATCATGTCAGATAATACTCTAAAGATGCACCGATTCAAGAAGGTTCTGAATAGCCGTATCCAGTCTGCCCTTGCACTCTACCAAGCCACAAGCTTTGAGGACTTAATGGGAGCTGCAATCGGAGCAGAGACTGACATAAAGAGGCAGGAAGCTGACAACAAGAACAAACGCCTCCTCAATGATCAGACTTCACATGGTGGGCATAATACCAAGTGGCCAAACCTCAACAACCACGGATCAGAACCTGCACCGAATAACCAAATGTTGGCACCTTGCACCTCTTGTGGTCATCGTCATAGTGGAGATTGTATACTCATCGACAGGATCATCACCTGTACCATTTAAATCTAGTGAGCCTAGTACATAACAAAGTATGTACTAATAAAATCGCATGCAAGCATATACTTGTAATTAAAATAAAGTTAAAGCATGAATGCGTGCATGATCTTAAAACATCTCTTCATACATTTCATATCATAACATATCATATAACATATAAGGCATGACATAACGTAACCTGAAAAACGTATGAGTCGTATCAGTGAATGTGAGCGGGCGTATGACTGATTAGTCGTAATAACCAACGTACGTGGCGGTGTGGTTCACCCCGATATCACACGAGGATCCCTATATGTCACACCTCCTATAAATTTCCACTTCACCTCGATATCACACGAGGATCCATAGGCCCTATAATCATACCTAAAAACAGGGGATCCCCGGACCCGGCTACCCGGCTAACTTCCATCATAAAACTTTGCCACATCACTTCAAACCCTCGGATTTTAACTTAAAAAGAGACATGCCTTATCGTTTCATAAAATCTCATGATGCGTGAATTTCTTAAA
>KV020419.1:0-11403 GCA_001598015.1 Dorcoceras hygrometricum | reverse complement strand
AAATACAACGATACTTAAAATAAGTTTCCCAATTCATAAAACAACCAACAATAAAGCATACATAATTCACAACATGTATCAGACTCCCCTACGGGTACAACGACAAAGCACAGGGTATCCTCCTGGCTAACTGATATATATATATAAGTATGCTATATGCAACTGGGACACGCTAGCCACCTCCTGGGGCACCACCAGCTGGGTTAAAACCACGACCAGCTGTAGAACCTGGGTTTCCTGAAACAACATAACAAAGAAAAAAACCAAGCCCCAGAGGGACATGGGGTCAAACCCCAGTACGAAGAGCAACAATACAACAGCAATAAACAGCAAGGAATAAAATGCAGATGCTATGCATGAGACACCGAATAGCAACGGAAGGCTCAACCTACAAGGGAGCTAAGGAACTCAAACATAGCTCCAAGAATCATCAACAACGAATAGTGGCCACCGGGTGTGTTCACAGTGTGGTAATGAGCCACTCGCCATGATACAACACCCAAATACCAGATGCATCAAACAACTCAACCTGCTGTTGCCTCGCCCATGAACTGTGGTAGTTAACCACTTTGCGCATGGTGGCTAACGATCCCAGCAGGGAGATGAGATTGCTGTATTGCCGCTCGCCCCCGCATCCTGGTAAGAAACAACAACAATACAACAAGGTACAAAGGCTACCAAAGCTGGAAAAAGGAATACCATGCGTGTATGCAACATGCTGGAATACAAGCATATACACCTATGCAACACAGCAATAACACAATAGCATACAAAATCCTCAACAGGACACAACCAGCAGGCACGGCCATTCCACATACCAGCAACTACAATCATCCAAGCCATAAACTCGCTGTAATATAAGCTCAAATCCGTACCTTATACTGAGCAACAATTAGCACACGCTGGTTACCACAAGGGAATCCCGAAGACTCTGGTAAAAGCCTGATAAACACACGGCATACACAACATAAATCTTACGGGTTGCTAATCAAGCTCACGGCTGGTAGTCACACTCAACCAGCTGCTCAATATACCTCAACAATTACACAAAAAGCTTAAAACTATGGCTAGGAACAAGGTCTCACCGAAAACCAGAACGTAGTTCTACCCGGTCGACGCAACACTCGAACGGCAACAACTTTGCGTTCCTCAACTAGCCAATTACAGCTTCTAAAACTGGTACGAAATGGAAGAGCTTCTCGAGAGGAGTCCAACGCTACCTCGCACGAACAAAACAACCACCGAAAACAACGGGAATTCACCGGAATAGCTCACGGTGAACAGTGCTCTAGGGTTCGAAGAACAAAGAACGAAAGGCTGGAAATTTCTAAGTATGGGAACTGATATCACAAATTTGAAGACCAAGTCTTCCTTAAATAATTCCCACAACTGCTGAAATCTTAAAAACATTCCACCGACAAAATCAGCAGGTAACCACAAGCCAGCAGGAACACTACAAACAGCAGACGCAAAGAACCAACTGCTGATTTCTCCAACAACGCTACAACAAATCGCAAAGCAAACTAACGGCTGGTTCTCAAAACGGCGTCGCACCAACTTACTCAAACGACATCGCATAGGATACTATACCAGCAGCTGGGTATCCAGTCGCAAGAACAAAACAATGCAACGCTTCCCTCTGCTGGTTAAAGTCGCAATCTCAAAACGCAGCGTTGCAACTAACTCAAACGGCGTCGCTCCACTGACGTCATCCAGTCGCTAGCTCTCGTGAAATACCAGCAGCAAGCAACAATGGCGAAAATCACTCGCAGCTGGACTTCCAGTCGCAACAACGAAACGACGACGTTTCCTCTTCGAGCTACAGAAATTTTTGACCAGCGTTGACATCTGCTTCTGCTGACCAACCAGCAGACACACACACGCGATCTATCAGCTGGTACCAGACGCAACATCCAAACAACGTCGCACCAACTAAACTAAACGCAGTCGTTTTGCCCTCGATACACGAAAACGCTAAAGCACCTGCTGATCACAACACGCGCAACCAGACTTCACGCAAATGACTGCGTTTCAGGAATCTCGCGCTAAAACACGCTTCTGCTGGATTCATCACCGACCAGATCTCACCATAAAAACCAGCTGATACTCAAAAATCTCAAAAACAAGAAAACTTCCAGAATTGCTCCAAATGCTATTTCAAACCCGAAAATGCCAACCAAACTCTCAAACAAAGATTTAACCAGCAGAAAACTCCCAAAAACCGATACAATCAACAAATAAATCTTAATACAAATCCAGGTCTCACAATACGCCTTTCCTTGTGCAGGAGAATCCCGCAGGGATACGTCTTTCCTTCTTCAGAGAATCCTGGATCGATACACCTTTCCTAATTTAGCGAGAGTATCCCGAGGATCGCGGAGAATATTCACCAAGATATTCTCCTTTCCACCGCCTAGCCCCTCTATAAATACCAGGTATGTTCCTTTATCACACACACACTCATTCTGGCACACTTTTGCACTCAGTATATACTTGCTCTCTTTTCTCTCGCGTGCACTGCCTGACTTAAGCATCGGAGGGGCTTCATCGGACACACCTCCGGCGCCCTCTGACTAGTTATTTGTGGTTGCAGACATCAAGGAGGAGCACAATCCAGTCCCTGTTGCCCGACGTTCCTGAGCTCCTCGACGTGGTGGTATTTGCTCGTCGGCTGAGGTAATTTGGTTACATCAATTGGCGCCGTCTGTGGGAAGCGTAGAAGAAAGACAAGATGCCACTAAAGAGGAATAGAGCTCAGGGTATTGGAGAAACTAGCAACACGGAGAGTACTGCTCAGGGGTCGAAGAACCCCACTCTCACTGTCGCCCAGATAGCTGAATTGGTAGCAACCACGGTGGCACAGATACTGGCAAATCAATCCGAGTCGTGCCCACCGCCCGATCAACAATCTTAGGAGACCAGGAAGTTGCGCGAGGAGGTTAGCCATCTAAGGGAGGAAAGAAGCTCGACACCTCCTCCCCCGCCTGCTCGGGAGGTGCCCTTCTCTGCTGAGGTGTTGGCTGCTGAGCTGCCCCAGCACTTCAAGTTTCCAAATGTGAGAGAGTATGACGGGATGGGAGATCCCGAGGAGCATTTGTCCCGATTTGAGAACGCTGCACTCCTCCATCAATATGCTGATCCCATTCAAGATATTCTCCTTTCCACCGCCTAGCCCCTCTATAAATACCAGGTATGTTCCTTTATCACACACACACTCATTCTGGCACACTTTTGCACTCAGTATATACTTGCTCTCTTTTCTCTCGCGTGCACTGCCTGACTTAAGCATCGGAGGGGCTTCATCGGACACACCTCCGGCGCCCTCTGACTAGTTATTTGTGGTTGCAGACATCAAGGAGGAGCACAATCCAGTCCCTGTTGCCCGACGTTCCCAAGCTCCTCGACGTGGTGGTATTTGCTCGTCGGCTGAGGTAATTTGGTTACATCAATTGGTGCCGTCTGTGGGAAGCGTAGAAGAAAGACAAGATGCCACTCAAGAGGAATAGAGCTCAGGGTATTGGAGAAACTAGCAACACGGAGAGTACTGCTCAGGGGTCGGAGAACCCCACTCTCACTGCCGCCCAGATAGCTGAACTGGTAGCAACCACGATGGCACAGATACTGACAAATCAATCCGAGTCGTGCCCACTGCCCGATCAACAATCTGAGGAGATCAGGAAGTTGCGCGAGGAGGTTAGCCGTCTAAGGGAGGAAAGAAGCTCGACACCTCCTCCCCCGCCTACTCGAGAGGTGCCCTTCTCTGCTGAGGTGTTGGCTGCTGAGCTGCCCCAGCACTTCAAGTTTCCAAATGTGAGAGATTATGACGGGATGGGAGATCCGGAGGAGCATTTGTCCCAATTTGAGAACGCTGCACTCCTCCATCAATATGCTGATCCCATTAAGTGCAGAGTCTTTCTTACCACTCTGGTCCGAGCTGCACAACAGTGGTTTAATCTCCTGCCCACCGGGAGAATCAAGTGTTTCAGGATTTCAGCCAGGCTTTCCTTCATCAGTTCGCTAGCAGCAAGAAACAGCCGATGACCACGCTGAACCTATTCACTGTGAAGCAAAAGGAACAGGAGACTCTTCGGGAGTACATCAGGCGCTTCAACCGGACTATTATCGAGGTGCCATCTGCCACGCCTGACCTCTTGATCGGGGCTTTCATCAGGGGTTGCGAGGGGGTGCTTTCTTTAATTCCCTGGTCAAGAAACCCCCGAAGACGTTCGATGAGCTTCTTACTAAGGCCGAAAAGTATGTTAATGTGGAGGAAATACAGTGCTCAAGAAGGAATGAGCAGAGACTACCACCTCGGCCTAGTCGGGATACTCGGATAGAGAGGCCCCAGTCGAGGCCATCTAGGCCAGAACCCCCTTTGTTGTTGGGACAATTCACTGCTCGGACACCTCTGAAGGTGAGCAAGGTTCGAGCTCTGGAGATTTGTGATGAGCGAAAAGTAGTTCAGCGGCCTCAGGGAAGTGACGGGGCCCCGAGGAATCCCAGGTCAGACAAGTTTTGTGATTTTCACAGGGATTATGGGCACACTACTGTAGAGTGTCGCCTCTTGGATCATGATTTGGAGCGTATTATTCAGAGTAACCCCTACCTACGAGCAGCGCTAGTTGAGGATAGGCTTCGTTGATGGGAGAAGAGGCCTCGGAAGGAAGACAGTGGGCGAAACAATAATAGGTCCTTAGGTCGGGAGAGAACACCTCGGGGACAGGATCGGCAACCTTCCCGGGGCGAGAGGAGATCACCTCAAACTCGGGGAGTTATCAACATGATATCAAGGGGACCTACTAATGGGGACTCTAATCGGGCGAGGAAGGCTCGGTATCGTCGGATGGAGACTATGGAGGTTGAGAAGAGTCGCTCGGGGCCCACCATCTCATTTGGCCCCGAGGATTTACCTATGGATGTGGAAGCACACAACGACGCTCTGATTATTCGGGCAATGATTGCAAACTATGAAGTGGCCCGCATCTTTGTGAATTCGGGAAGCTCGGTCAATGTGTTATTCAAAAGCGCAGTGGATCAGATGGACCTCGGGGAATATCGCGTGGAGCCCGTGAACACGCCTCTATATGGTTTTACAGGTCATTCTCTGCAGCCAGTGGGAGTTTTTCAGTAGCCTCTCTCGCTGGGGTCGGATGAGCACATGAAGCTAAAGTGGTGGAATTTACTGTGGTGGATGCCCCCTCTTCCTACAACGTTATCCTGGGAAGGCCAGCCATGGCGGCATTTTTAGCGGTGGCCTCGGCCTTACACCATAAGATCAAGTTTCCAGTGGGAGACTCGTGGGAGAAGTGCTTGGGGATCGGAATATGGCAAGAAGTGTTATGTAGAAGAAGTGAGAGTGGAGCAGAAGGTGGCGAAGTCTAGGGCCCAAGACTATCCAAGGGCTCGGGAGGACAGATGAGTGAATGTGGTCGGGGATGAGTTCCAGTTGACCACTGAGGATAAGGAGGAAGCAGTAGTCCTCGTCCCCCTAGCTGGAGTTGTAAAGATATTAAAGACTCTTCCAGAGGATGTGCGGGTACAGTTGATTCAATGCCTGGAGAGGAACAAGGATGTATTCGCCTGGTCCCCATCCGATCTGAAGGGGGTCAGGCGCAAAGTAATGGAGCATAGGCTGAATGTCTCCTCAGGCTCCCGGCAAGTTATACAGAAAAGAAGACACTTTGGGCCCGAGAAGGATGCAGTGATCAGGAGTCAGGTCGGGGACCTGTTACAGGCCGGGCACATCAGATAGGTACACTTTCCTACTTGGTTATCTAATGTTGTTCTGATACCCAAAGCTACAGTGAAGTGGAGAATGTGCATAGACTTTCGAGACTTGAACAAGGCATGCCCCAAGGATTGTTTTCCTCTTCCCAGGATTGATCAGCTCGTTGATTCCACCTCTGGACACGAGCTGCTCAGCTTCCTGGATGCTTATCAGGGTTATCACCAAATCCCACTGGTCGAGGAGGATCAGTGCAAGGTTAGCTTCATTACTGCAGATGGGACATTCTGTTATATTGCTATGCCCTTTGGACTTAATAATGCAGGGGCGACTTATCAACGATTGATGGATAAAGTTTTCAAGGAGCAGATCGGGAGGAACATCGAGGTAACGTCGACGATATACTAATTAAGTCTCGGGAGGAGCAGAATTTTATATCTGATGTGGAGGAGACTTTCCGCACTCTACGGAATTATCAAATCAAGCTAAATCCCGGGAAGTGCCTATTTGGAGCTCGGACGGGGAAATTCTTGGGTTACATGGTGACTCGTAGGGGAATTGAAGCTAATCCAGAGAAGGTACGAGCTCTTGCTTCCATGTGCCCACCTCGGAATCTTCAAGAAGTACAGAGGTTGACAGGGATGATTGCTGCTTTCTCCCGGTTCATCTCGAGGTCGGCGGACCGAAGTCTCCCTTTCTTCAAAATACTCTGTAAGGCCAAGCAGTTTGAGTGGAGTGAACACAGTGAGAAGGCCTTTCAAGAGTTGAAAGAATATCTGAAGGGGTTGCCAGTTCTAAACAAGCCAGAGCTCGGGGAACCGTTGTTTGTATATCTCGCCGTCACTCCGCATGGCAGCTAGTTCAGTTTTAGTTCGAGAAGAAGGGCAGATGCATCAGCCTGTATATTTTGTAAGCCATGCTCTGAAGGGGGCCAGCTGAATTATACTACGCAGGAGAAGCTGGCTCTGGCTTTGGTTATCACCGCTCGGCGCCTCCAGCCTTATTTCTTATCTCACCCGATCACTGTCCTTACTAACAGCGCATTGGGGCAAAATTGTTTCTGATGGTCCGATTTCAATAGGATCAATAAGAAGATCAGCAGCAACAGCGCGTTTGAAATGCTTTTAAGAGATTTTGCTGGCTGCTGATAACACTCTTTGAGCTGCAATAGCTCGTTGTTCTTGAACATATAAAATCAAAAGAGTGGCCATCTCTCTAACTCCATCCTCCGGAAATGAGATACAGGGGAATGAACTATTATCACAAGTATATCAGGTCGGGCAGAATCATGGGGGAGTACCTACTTCGGACTGGCGACACGATATTTTGGAGTATATTCTACGGAGGGTTGTGCCCGATGACCCTCGACGTGCTCGGGAAATCTGGCGCAGAGCACTGCGTTTTGCTATATTGGGTGATCAATTATACAAGAGGTCTTTCTCACGACCGCTACTAAAGTGCTTGGGTCCCGACGAGGCCAAATATGTGCTAAAGGAGATTCACGAAGGATGTTGTGGAAATCACCTCGGGGCGGTGGCTTTGGCTCGGAAGGCTCTACTTGCTGGTTTCTTTTGGCCGACTATGCAACAGGATGCTACTACTCTCGTCCGATCTTGCCAAGGCTGCCAGAAACATGCTAATTTCAGAAGCAACCGGCCGAGCTCTTGAGGACTATCATCTCCTCGTGCCCATTTGACCAATGGGGCATGGATATAGTGGGACCTTTCCCGCCAGCAGGAGGGCAGAGGAAGTTCTTACTGGTTGCGGTAGATTATTTCTCTAAGTGGGTGGAGGCAGAGCCCTTAGCGAAGATATCCGAGGCTGAGGTGTTGAAGTTTCTATGGAGGAACATCATCTGTCGTTTTGGAATACCTCGGAGACTTATCTCGACAATGGGAGACAGTTCTGCGAGCGAAAATTCGGGCCTGGTGTCATGAGTGGAAAATTTAGCAGGTCTTCACCTTGGTAGCCTATCCTCAGATCAATGGGCAAGTAGAAGTCACTAACCGAACCATTGTGCAAGCCCTCAAAGCGCGTTTGGACTCAGCCCGAGGGAGATGGGCAGACGAACTACCAAGCGTACTGTGGGCTTATCGGACGATCGCCCGAGCAGCTACTGGCGAAACTCCCTATTGCATGGTATATGGTACATAAACACTTCTACCAGCTGAGATCGGTCAGGATAGTCTTTGGGTCATGGAGTATGCAGAGGATAATGGAGAGATAAGGGCCTCGAGCTGGATCATCTCAAGGAGAGGAGAGCTCGGGCAGCCATGCGCTTATCGGCCTAACAGAGGAGAATGGAGCAGGCTTATAACAAGAGAGTTAAGCCTTGGAAGTATGAACTGGGTGACCTTGTCTGGAGAAAGATACAGTATCAGGGGGATCGATGAAAGTTGGATCCCAAGTACAAAGGGCCATACAAAGTGGTCGGGAAAGCGGAAAGCGCTGCTTATTATTTGGAGGACGCGCAAGGGAAGAGAGGACGTCGGCCGTGGAATGTTATTCATCTCCGAAAGTATTATACTTAGGTTCTGCTTCTTTATTATTTGTAATTCATCTTGCTCAGCTACCGTTTGTAAAAGCTACTTTATGGAATAAAAGTAATTTTCCTCTCAACCCATGGTCTTTACTTGTTAGGATAAAATTTATAGTTTTGGTGATAACAAAATAGGACAAGTTAAAACTGGATAAACAGACGCAAGCTTCTAAACCAGTCGCAATACAGGTTCTTGGTATCCAGACGCAAACTACAGTGGTATTGGGTATTCAGACGCAGGGAATATTGATTCAGATGTTGAGTATCCAGACGAGAACTACAGTATCTTGTGTTAGTCGACGTGTTACATAAACAGACGAGAGATAATGTTTTGGTAATCCAGATGCAGTGTACAGTAGTTTGAAAAGCCAGACGCAGTGTACAGTACTTTCAGTCGCAGGATAGTATCGGTAATCCAGATGCAAGCTACAATGCTCTTATAAACCAGACGCAAGGTACAGTGTCTTCATAAATCAGACGCAAGAAGTCAAATGGTAGCGTGTGCAAAACGACAGCGTTTAAGCAAGTTGAAGCGACACCGTATTATAACCAGTCGAGAGCTACAGTAGCGTTATAACCAGTCGAGATCTACAGTGAGTCACTTAACCAGTCGAGGGTGTTTTGCAAAACGATGTCGTATGGATAAGTTAAAACGTCAGCGTTTTAACTAGTCAATAGCTTTTATAAAAGAAATCAGTCGAGGGTTTTTGAGGTTAGCGATGACAAAACGATGTCGCTTGAATAATTTTATACGACAGCGTTTTTGACTTCGCGCTAGAAACCAGTCGTTGGGTTATATAAAGAATCAGGCGCTGGAAAACCAGTCGATGCATACTTGGAAGTATTTTCCAGTCGCAACTTTTGAAGCCACGACGAAGAAAATTGGATCTGGTTATCAGAGGAATTTCAGGCGCAAGTTTAAATTGATTCAAATACGATAGTATACTCAAAATGGAAAAGATCATCAGGATCGTACAATTGCCTGGAATTAAGGAGACAAGGTAGGTACTATTTTGGGTAAATAGTACAATGTACAGAGGCCGTTTTTCATTGTTTGCACAGAATTGGAAAGAAGACAAATTGGCTCTGTCAATGAGCAATTTTACCTTGTAGTGGAGCAGTAATTACGGCGTACTATTTTGACAGTGATTCAAACGGGATTTATTTTCCTTTGAAGCATTTATGACCGTTGCAATCGAAGCCTATAAATACCAGGAGCTGGATTGAAGAAATGATCTTTCGCTATTATTCTATTGCGGTCACGCTGCCAAAATATTATCACGAGCTTTCCTTGCATTCATCTTTATGAAGCTCAAACACTTGAAGAATTCAACCTTTGTTATTCAATGAAATATCTTCAAGTCATCCTCTGGTTCATCCTTTGAATCGAGTTTCTTTGTTTAAGAAACCCGAGGATTTTACAGTACGCACATCGTGTATTCATTGTCATATTTTACTGAGTCTGTAACGAACTGACTTTGTGAAGCAGTTCGAAAAACATACAAGTGTTGTAAACAATCAGCAGTTGCGTCTGCGTGTTAGATTGTGAAGTGTCTAGGAGTTCATACAAGTGCTGCTTGTGTGATCGGTTGGTTGCAGAAGGCCTGTAATCAGCAAATCTTCTAGTGATACCTTCCGAGGAGGGAGAAGGGAAGACGTAGGATATTTATATCCGAACTTCCAAAAACAAATCCTGAATCCTTATCTTTTACATACTGCACTTACATATTGCTTATTATTTACTGTTCACAAGTTAATCGGTTTTATTCCGTACTTTTCAAGTTAACCGAGAAACTTGCATAAAACTGAGATACCTTAAGTCTGGTAACTCGGACTTAAGTTAAGCCGTGCTGCAAATCATTTTAAAAGATTTCAAAAATCTAAGGAGTTCATTCATCGCTTCCTTTCTTGCGCCTCCAGCTGATCTTGATCATCTCGAACTAAATCTTCAGCGCGCTTTTCTTTTCCTGTACCAGCTGGTTCACTTTGCTCTATAGCGCTTGCAGCTGATCTTCATCATCTCGATCTAAATCTTCAGCGCGCTTTTCTTTTCCTGTACCAGCTGGTTCACTTTGTTCTATAGCGCTTGCAGCTGATCTTCATCATCTGCTACTTCTCTTTGTTCCAGCTGGTTTAACTTTGGCCTACGCCTGATTACGAGCAACTGAATCAACTCTGGACGTCTCCATCGCTAATTCAACTGCTGATTCTATGAACACCAAACCAACTGCTGATCAATAATATTGCGAACCAATCTGCTGAACATTTCTTCGATCTGAAATCTGCGCACTTGAGTAGAATTGTTAGAATAACAACAATAGGTTTTGTGTAATTCAAAACTTAATCAGGATCTGTAAAAACAGATCCAACAATCTCTCCCTTTTTGATTTACACAAAACCTCAAATCAACAATGTATGTTCTAACAATTCTCTCCCTTTTTGTGGGAATCAAAAAGAGTTCGAATTTGCTGGTCTTACCATTAAAAACAAAAGCTCTCCCTACACTGTTACAACATAACAGCAGGAGTTTTAATTTTTGAAAAACAAAACAGCTTTGGGAAGCACCATATGCAACATTATATGATTTTGAAAAACTGAAGCTGATGCATTTTCTCAAGTTATCAAAAACAGTGACGCCACTCTTCCTGTATTTTATAACACGAGCTCAAATCATTTTTAAACTTCAAAATTTTGCATCAGCTGAAATCCACAAAACAGAACAATTTAAAACATATCAGAGCATCGAAATATTTCAAATAACACGTGCTACTGAGTTACTCAAAATTATGAAGAGCCAGTACAGAGAACAGCTCAGATTTTTCCTTCTTCTATCTCGTCCCATGTGCTTGTCACTGAGCCTCGCTCCAAGTGATCTTATAGCACAACGAAAATAGAAGCTTGGCATCTGCCCGAGACTCGCGCATCCCGACAGTTCATCAAGCGAAAAACCGGTTCTACATTAAAACAAATCTGGCCTTCATAAAACAAGCTTCTCAAAAATATTTAAAACATTTGAAAACATAGCACATGTGTTTCAAAATCAGTGCTCGTTCAAGAACAATCCGGCTCTGATACCAATTGATGGTCCGATTTCAATAGGATCAATAAGAAGATCAGCAGCAACAGCGCGTTTGAAATA
>KV020418.1:0-12476 GCA_001598015.1 Dorcoceras hygrometricum | reverse complement strand
AACGAGAGGAGAAGAAGAGAGATTTGAACGACTTGAAGAAGCAACCAGCTCGAACAAGACCAGCTTAGTGCAGACCAGAATGATGAACAAGCTGGCAAGCTGGTTAAAGTCAAACCATCTGAGATATCATGACAGATGCTATCCAATCTACGAGCAAAGCGATTTGAATACAATGCTAAAAAAAAATACTGTTCAATATTAAAATCGACATGCTTGTATTGTCTTATCAGAACAGTGCTCATGTGATTAAAGTGAAGAAAAGCCTGCAACACATTTAAGGACAAAGGACGCAAAGTACAACACTGTCAGAAGACCTTTTAACGTCTACTACTTTGTGTCCAACAGACAAAGCTTCACGACAGGCTATAAAACAGAGCACAAGCAGCTGAATGAAGACAGAGCTAAGAAGAGCGAAGTCAAAACAGTGTTGTGTGAACCAAAATGTAAACATCAGAAGAACGCACAACACTGAACCTGGGAAGACAATGAAAAACAGCTCGCACAGGAGCACTTCCCAGTGTGTGAGATTTAATACTTGAGAGATTGAGCATACATTGTAAATCTCACACCCGATTCAATCACACATACTTTGAGAGAGCTGATTATATTAGCTGAGTGAATCAGATCAAGCGACTTCTATTGTAGTCTTTGGACAGAGACGTTAAACAAGTCTAGTTGTCTTTAGCACTGAGACGTTAAAGAAGTGGGTGTATTCTTTCGCACTAAGACAGTAAAGAAGTGTCGTCTTTCTCACTGAGGCAGTAAAGAAGTGAAGTTAGACACACATCTTGCGGGCTTAGTGTGCGGTGGTGATGCTAGGAGTTCTTGCGGCTGCAGGTCATCGGAGTGGGTTGTAGCTTAGGGACGCTGCAATCAAAGTCTTCTAGTGATATCCTTCGTGATTGTGGAAGAAGGGAGACGTAAGAGAGTTTGCTCCGAACTTTCATAAACAAATCAACGTATTTCTTTACTGCTTTACTGCATTGATAAGCATAGCATGTCTGTTTAATACGCTTAAATATGTTTAAATGAGCTTTCGAATTTAAGAGTTCAGGTTGAGTTATTTTCGCGTGGTTTAACTTCATTTCTCAATCTCTATCTCGATGCACTTTAATTCAAGAACGCTGAGCTATTACAGCTCAAGTCATAAATAACCAGTTCGCTTTCTCTTTCATTGAGCTGGTTTTAGCATCCAGCTGGAACCAGCTTAGTTATCACGATCCTGTTTCAGCCTCTACCTGGATCCAACGTGTTTTACTTGATCTGGTTATTCCCTCTAAGTGTTGGTTATTGACTAAATAACTTCTGTATACACTAACAGAGGGTAATCGTTCCTAACAGATTTTGTGACTCACCTACCTCATTCGAACAGGGGATGTGATGCGATTTGGGTGGTTATTGACAGGCTTTCGAAGGCAGCCCATTTCATTCCCTATGATGTGAGGTGTTCCATGAAGAAGATGGCGAAATTGTACGTTGACCACGTTATTAGATTGCATGCAGTGCCGGTTTCGAGAGATTCACGATTTACTTCTGGATTTTAGAAGAGCTTGCAAGCAGCGATGGGTTCGAGATTGGCTATGAGTACAGCTTATCATCCTCAGACAGATGGCCAATCCGAGAGGACCATACAGACTTTGGAGGACATGCTGCGAGAAATTGTCAGATTGGACTATGAGTACAGCTTATCATCCTCAGACAGATGGCCAATCCGAGAGAACTATACAGACTTTGAAGGACATGCTGCGAGAAATTGTGATGGATTTCCGTGGTGGCTGGCAGGATTCTTTATCCCTGGTACTGGTAGAATTTTTCGTATAATAATAGCTACCAAGTGACTATCGGGATGGCACCATTCAAGGCTTTGTATGGTCGAAATTGTAGATCACCGATTTTCTGGGAAGAATTTGGATAGAAACAGCTGTCTGCTCCTGAGTGTGTGCAGCATATGAAGGATCAGGTTCAACTGATTCGAAGCAGAATGAAGGCTGCAGAAGATTGTCAAGCTAGCTATGCTAATAAGAGGCACAGGCCTTTGGAGTTTCATGTTGGCGATCGAGTGTTTCTAGTTTCTCCTTTCAAGAGCGTGATGAGATTCAGGCTTAATGGTAAATTGGCTCCTAGATTCATTGGACCTTTTGAGATTATTGATAGGATTTGATCCTTGGCATATCGATTGCAACTGCCTGCTGAGTTAGCAGCGATGCATGATGTGTTTCATGTGTCAATGTTGAGAAAATATGAGCCGCATCCTTCCCATGTGCTAAGGAATGATGAAGTTGAGCTGGATCCAACCCTGAGTTACATCTAATATCTAGTGCAGATTCTAGATAGGAAGGAGAAAAATAAAAGAAACAAGACTATTCCATTGGTGATGGTCCAATGGAGCAAGCATGGCAGAGAAGAAGCTACCTGAGAAGTTGAAGAAAAGAAGAGACAGGAGTGGCCTCATCTATTTGAGCATACACAGTATTAATTCAGGTAATATTCTGGCTTGCTGATTCGTTTTTGAGTTGTTTTTGCATCCTTAGTTAGTGACTTTTGATAAGCATTGAGAAATGCTGGACTATTATGTATTTCAGTTTTGGTGGTTTTATGGTATTCTTTCAGTTCTGATCTATAGTTATGGTTTGATTTTGAGGGTGAAACCCTTTTCTACTTTGGGAAGAATGTGAGGACTAGAAATTTTTAGATGGTGATTAACGAGTTAATCAGATCGGAATGATGATTAACTAGGAGAGGCATGTATTGCAAACTGTCTAGTGATCAGCTTAGGAGATTTGGTGTAAGTTGTTGATGATCTTCGGATTGTACATAGAACGGATCAGGCGTGAGCTGATCTGGGAAGGAACAGCTCTGAGCAGGTACGCGTTAGTGGAACGCAAGCTGGTCTGCATATGAGTGAACTGATTTACCCGAGCTGGAATGCGGTGCGACTTCGTTTAGTGATACCAGCTTAGACGTTGGTTGATGGTAAGCTGAGCTGTGAGTTGTGGGCTGTCGCGAGCGTGATTTGTTGGTTGCGCAGGCTGATAGGTGCACGGGAGCTGATACACAAACGTGATCTACCGAGTAGCATGATCTGTTGAGACCGTGATATGTTGGGATGTGAGTTGTAGTGAGTGTGAGATATTGGTTCCGAGATCTAATGTGTGCGTGTGTACTGACCTGTATGCTGGGTAGTTTACAGTGAAGAAGCCTGAGCTGGTACCAGCTTAGATCCCGAGCTGTCAGTGGTAATGTAGCAGATCGCGGGATTTAATTTTAATGGATTGACTTTGACCGTGTACACCTTTTATTACTTACTACACTTAGACATTCGGACCTCATATCCTTTATTCTTTCCATAGAGCCATCGAAGTGTACTGTTCCCCAAACCCTTACTGTTCAATCGAAACCTATTTCTTCCGATTTCCGTCGATTTACGTCGCAGTTTAGAGCAAGGCTGATGGCGTGGAGTTCCTCTCTCCATGACCGTTCGTTCAGTACCACTTTGGAGTCTTGGGTCGGCTTGTCGAGTGGGCGCGACGTCGTTGTAGCGTTCAAACATTTTCACGATTTCGGGCCAGACGGTTCTCCCGTTCCTTTAACGCACTAGGGTAAGTGTTGGTTCTTGTTATACGTTTCGTTTAGAGCTCGTTATCGTGTTTCAGGTGTCGGTTTGAGCTGGGTGAGTTGGTAGCTCCCAGCTCTGTTCTGCTATAATTGTCCCCGAGCTGACGTTGTGTGGCTGAGAAGGTTTTAGCGGCGTGGTTATACAGGTAGCTTCTATTGAGTTTCGTCATGAGCTGGGAGGGCAGTAGGCGTGCGCGAGCTGTTGGTGCCTTTTTCTCGTACGATCTGTTGAGGTAGTAGTTGTACCGAGATTAAGGTACGAGTGAGCTCATACCAGCAGCTTTAATATCAGCATATTTCCATCGTGATTGAGTTACTGTGGTTGTGTGCTAGCTGAGTCTTCTTGGCCCTGCTGGTTTACGATGATGATTCTGTGCGTTTATCTAGAGGTGGCCACGTGTCGGGTTTGCCCGTGACCCGACCCGCAACCGACCACGGGCCGGTTAACCGGGTCAATGGGTTTTGACCCGGAACCGACCCAGAACCGTATAGATACGGGTCGGTTACGGGTTGTGCTATCCGCAACCCGTCGACCCACCGGGTCGAACCCGGAACAGGCCCGGTGGGTCGAATGAATGTATTAAAAAGAAATTTGAAAGTAACGTTCGACCCGCCGGTCCGGGCTGGGTCGTAATCGGCGGGCCGATCGTTAGCATTAAAAAAAATTAAAAAACCCACAACAATCGACCCGACGGGCCGAACCCGTCGGGCCGACCGTTGCAAAATTAAAAAAAAATTTGCCTATAAATACCCCAACTCCCTTCATTTCATTCAACACCAACTTCTCTAAATCTTCTTTTATATCTCAATCTTCTATCTCTCAATCTTTTATCTTTATATCTCATATTCTTATCTCGTAATTTCTTAAGCTCTCGTAAATCCCTAATTTCTTCTTTTGGTCATAAGGGAAAGTCTATTGTTTCCCCTGCGACTGATGTTTCTCCATTAAACATCGACGATCTTGAATTTCTATTCTCCGACGATGAAAATACTCAACAAGAAGTTGAAGTCCAACCAATACACCAACAAAGTCAAGGGACTCAAGGTAGCACATCGATACCGTCAGTGTCTACAGTAACGATGGTGGGCGATCAAAATCCGACATCTTCATCAAACACTTTGATAAGGTGACACTTCCCCTGGTGATCTTCAAGCAATTTGCAAATATTGTTCAAAATCCTAAAAATGGCAACACGGAGGAGGATATGACACATTGAACCGGCACATCGAGAAGAATCATCCGGTGGAAATTGGTATTTCTAGAACTCAAACTCAAATACTTACATTTTTATCCCATTCTGGTAACGATTCTCAACTTTTTAAATTTTCTGAATCTTAATTTAGGGATGAAACTGCTAGATTTATTGCTGTAGAACAACTTTCATTTAGTTATGGTGATAAATTATCTTTTGAAAATTGGCTTTCATCTAGTGCTAATCCTGCAATTAGACGCATCCCATGAAATACACCTAAACGCACCATTCACAAATTAGTTGCTACACAAAAAAAGGAATTGATTAAATAATTTGCTAGTTTAGATAATAAAGTTCCTTTTTTTCTGATATTTGGAGTGATCATTGGCAATCGTGCTCATACATGGGAATTACTTGTCATTGGATTGATAATGCATGGAATATTCAAAAACCTTTGCTTGCATATCGCTGTTTCAATTATCTACATACTGCACAAAATATTTTCCATATGATGTTTATTATTTTATAAGAATATGGTTTGACTTCAAAATTTTTTTTCAATTTCTTTTGATAATGCAAGTGCAACACTTGTAGTATTGATGAACTAATTATATTGTGTCAATCATAGGTGGTAAATTTTTTCATATTAGAGCACATGTCATATTTTTAACTTGTGTATGCAAGATGACCTTAAAAGTTTAGAAACTTTATATTAAACCAATTAGATCTGCAATTCATTATCTGTGGACACATCCCCAAGTTATGAAACAATGGGGTAAATTTTGTAAAATAAATGGCATGAGACCGAAACGGTTTGCGTGTGATGTTCCAACACGTTGGAACTCAACGTACAAACTTTTTTTTTCCACATTCGAATATAAAGATTTACTATGTTGATTTTTTGGACAAATTATTCAATCTTCTAGTATTTATTTATATTCAAACCAATGGAATATTTGAACCACTAATATGTGAATTTTTAAAAGTTTTTAATGATGCCACTGACCAACTTTCTGGTGTAAATTATCCTACATGTCATTTAGTTTTAACACATCTTTGTAATGTTGCATGTACTTTTAGCGAACATTTAAATTTTATTGATCCCGCATTAATTGAATGCATTTTTAGTATGAAAACAAAATGGGAAAAATATTTTTTAATATTCATAATATTTTTTTATGTGCTATAGTTTTAGACCCTAGACGTAAATTAGATGGTTTAGGTGAATTGCTTATATTGTACTATGATTCCTTGGATCCAATTACTGACGCATGTCCTTCTTCTTCCACGATTATTTTTAGTGTTAAAAATAGTTTAACTGAAATTTATACTGAATATAATGAGAAATATGGTTCATAAGTTGTTACACAAGAACAACTACACACCACATCTAGTAGCACCACATCACGACTATCCAAGGCGCAACTTTTAGTTGGAATCCGGACGAAACGTCCTCGAGGATCCTCAAGTTCCAATCTGGAACTTGAGAATTATTTAACCACTATTTTTTATTTTAGTGATGCAGACGAGGAGACGTTCGACATACTGAGATGGTGAGCTCAAAAGACGCAAGTATATCCCATTTTGTCTTTAATGGCAAAGGAGATTCTTGCATGTCCTGTTTCAACGGTTGCAGTGGAGCAAGCTTTTAGCATGGGAGAAAACATGCTAGACGAGAGGAGATCTACTAGTAGGCTGAAGAATTTGGAAGCACAATGTCTTCTTAACAATTGGTTGAGAGCTGCCTCAAGAACACAAGATAGCCAAAACGAGACAAATTACGACGAAGACACCGAGGATACTTCTGGAACAACAACTTGAGGAGGCACAAGTGATTAGATAAATTTCCCAATTTAATTCGTCTTTACTTTCTATTGTAATTTTAACTTATTTGTATTGTTATTCAATTATATTTATTTTTTGAAATTATTTACATTTCAAATTTCAAATTCTAATCCCAGTTATTATTCTTTTAAATTTCAAATTCGAATTCAAACACAAATTAAGATTCGAATTCAAAATTCAAATTAAAATTCGAATTAATTAATAATCAAATTCTGAAATCAAAATTCAATTCGAAATTCGAATTTCAAAAATCAAAATTCCAATTTCAAATTAAATTATAAAAAAAACCTATTTTTTTTAAACAAATGAAATAATTTTTTTTTTAAAAACCGAAATTAAATTTTTTAATTTTTTTTTATTCCTACGAAATTCAATTTTTAAAATTTTTTTTTAATAACCTGAACCGAATCGGGACCGCCTGTTCCAGACCCGGATCGAAACCAGTTCTCACGGTTCCGGTTCCAGGTTTTCCCAACACTGAACCGGCCCATGGCCGGGTCTACGCTTATCTGCTATGTGTGTGAATTATATATATTGTTGTGAGCCTGACTCTGCTTGATATTCATGCATAGCATATTGAACCTGCTTCTTTGAGACCCGATAATCTCTAAGTCGTGATTTGCCGGCTCCGTGCTGAGAATCCAATGTTGTCGCTGAGTCGTGATAGCCAGCTGAGTCGCTGTGATTTGAATTCTAATGAAATATTGAGATTTTATTGCACAGCTAAGTCGTTGTGTCTTGCTTACCGATGATCCTTGGCAATCCTCATGCATTGCACGTTTGAAATATTGCATGTCTGATATGATTGTTGTTTTATTGATGCTCTTGGTACTGAGGTTTGACCTCGTTTTATTTCCCTTTTTGGGCTACTTTGGTCTGTGTTGACCTTTGCAGGGTCTTCAGGTAATCCAGCAGGACCGAGTGGAGCGTCGGATGGTAGATCCCCAGTTTGAGTCCCAGTTATATATTACGTATTGAACTATTGAACCAGGGGATGCCCTGCTTGAATAATGTTTTTGGGGAATCTATATTTATTGGTTTGGACTTTTGAGTTAAAATCTGCATTTTGATTATGTTTGTATTTTAAAAGATATTTTCAGTTCAGGCCCAAACGAAAAATTTTAGCCCATATTTTATGCTTTCGCGTAATTGTGATTAATTGAGTAATAAATCTCTTATTTAGAGCACCGCGCCTGACAGTAAACAAATTGAGTAGGTTCACGAGCAATCCAAGTAAAGATCACTGGAGAGCCTTAACAAGAGTGGTTGGATATTTAAGGTATACATCAAACTATGGTTTAACATATACAAATATCCAGTAGTTTTAGAATGATATTGTGATGCTAATCTGATATCGGACACAAAATACTCCAAGTCGACTAGTGGATACGCGTTTATTATAGGTGAAAGAGCAGTGTCTTGGAAACCATCTAAACAAATGTGTATAGACCGATCAACGATGGATTTAGAGTTTATTGCTTTAGATCAAGCCCGGGAGAAGCCGAGTGGCTAAGAGACTTCCGTGAAGATATTCCTTGTTGCAATAAGCTAGTGACTTCTGTTGTCATTCACTGTAGTCAATAAGTAATAGGAAGAGTACAAAGTAGTATATACAAGTAAGTCTTGACATATTTGTCGAAGACACAATACCATTAGACAATTAATCATCAATGGGGTTATTTCATTTGACTACGTAAGGTCAAAGGAAAACATAGAGGATCCGTTTACTAAATATATGAATAGAGATCAAATGTACAAATTAATGAAATGAATGGGCTTTAAAACCACAAAATAAAATATTTATAGTGGTAACCCAACCTTGAGAATTTGAGATCCTAAAACCTATGTACAAAGGGACAACTAAGTTATAAATATTAGTTCGAATACTTGGAACCTATGAAGTCTCATTCCTATAAAATCCAAGTAAGACATACCTGCAACATGTTGTGAGGTTCAGCTTACTTTTAATGATTCCTATAGCTAAAAGGTAGGGTGTGGTAGGATACACTCGATAGAAGATCAGCTATATAAGTGAGAAGTAATGACCGCTTCAAATGGAAAAACACTTAATCGAAGATATGGTCCAGGCCGGAGAAGGGCACAACAATGAGACAAAAATCTGTTAGATTTATTATTGTGTAAGTGATATTGTCTTGATTTACACAAACGTTGGCTAGTTCAAGACATCACAACACTACATAACTAGTAAATCTGATGGTATATTCAACTTATATAGCTCGATTTTGGAGCTAAAGTTGGGCCCTTGGGGTGCCAAGTTTTTGGGAGGGAGAGGACGCTAGTCGGCCCGTCTTAGAAACACACATGCACACGGTCGGATGGTCGACGTGGCACAGTGTGGTGCTGTATTTGACAAGTATTAATCTTTTTTTGACAAAATTTATTCGGATTTTTTTTCGAATCGAATCTACGGAGCTGAACCAAAATAGTGCACAAAGAACCAAAAATAAATCAGACCGGACCCAATTTTTCTGAAGTAGTGCTCCTGTTCATGCTGGAACGCTGAGGCTGTTTGGGATGGTGTGTGTCTATTCCTGTAAATCTGCATAGCTGTTCGAAAAGGCATACATCGGTCCAACACAATCGACTACCTTCTATTAATACAGGCAGTCTGGCATTTGACATGACACAACATTTTCCTTCCGCACTCGATTTTCCTCTCTGATAGATACTCTCAATACCGACAACATCCTTCATCAACACGTAACCAATGTTCATTTCTCAGTCTTTTTTCCTTCCATTATCGATTAATTCTGAATGTTCATACAATTTTTGTTCGCTGGAATTACTAAGGTGGTGCTATACTTCGTAATTTGTACGTCATATCTTAGGGCGATTGCCGTAACGAGATCATTATAATCGAGCAATTTCGTTCTTGAGGAAACAGGACATTCCTCGCCTCGATTAATCAACAGAAACATACTACAGTTCTAACAGGGAGTTTATTCTGGCTCCTCATGAGGTTGACCCGATTGAGAAGTCCTATGGTTTCTGTATTATCGGCAGTGTTGTTGGACGCCGTCTGAACTCATACGTGCTTCGGAACATTGTTAAGCAGTGGCGACCTTCTGTTAAATTCAAAACCCATGAAAATGGATGGATTAAGTTCTACTTCAACGATGCAGAATATCGTGACAATATTCTGAATGGAGGGTCGTATGTTCTACGGGAGACAACTTTATGTGAAGGATATCCCCAGCTGCGTTCAGTTTAGAGAGAAGACATGAACTTTCTACCAACTTGTGTTCAAATGCATAAGCTTCCTCTTGACTATTGGACCATTCCGGATTTGAGAAGAATTACTTCTCTTATTGGCAGATTGTACACCCCGACAAAAGACCTTCTTCAGGGGTAATGACAGATTCGCCAGGGTGTTGGTGGAAATCGATACATCGAAACTAGGAGTAACAGCTACATATCACCCTCCATAATGGTGAGATTGCTGACATTGGATTCATATATGAGAATCAGCCGAGACTCTGTGATCTCTGTGGTCGTATGGGACATACTGCATCGGATTCAAGGGTAAAACTATTGTGCAGGAAGATATCTCCACTGTTGAGCCTAGAAATGATCTATGATCATGATTAAGTGTAACAAGAGCCGTAGTTGATCTAATAACAACAGGGGTTCCCCCTTGAGCCAAAAGGAATTGGTGAATCCTCCACTAGGCAAGAATTAGCGATAGAGTTTGATGGTCCCCAGCCTGCTTCTGGTGCTACTCCTATGACTCCAACTCTCCACACTGATATATCAGCCAGCCCCTCTATAATGAAGTCTGTGGTGGTTCTCCAAGACTCGGTGGTTGCTCAGGTACATAAGGCATCTAATCCCCCCGGTGGTTCATGCCTCTCTTGATGAAATTGCCGCTGAGGATACCACATATCTCGTGGCAGTTGACGGTACCCCTCAGTTTTTGTTGAGATTCTTGAATCTATCTCGGAGATGATTTCATGGATGTGAGGACCGAGATTTTTAGATTTGTTTAGTGATTAATCAGAATTGACTAACGGTGGTTTAATCGGAGTCAATCAGCTTAGAGAGTTAATCGGGTTAGTTGGGATCAGCAGGTGTGAGCTGATCTGTGGCTCGTGCTGAGCTAGTGTGAACTGATACATTTTACTGCGCACTGGCAGTATGATGGCTCTAAGCTGATATCAGATTAGATTACTGAGGCGTGTCATGCCCGGTGCACAACACAGAGTTTAACCATGCAAACAATCGCGGAAGCATTTTGTTAGAGTAGATGCCCAACTAGCCAACTTGTGGCGTGTGGGTTTTATTGACTCTTGTGTATGACAATCTTTATATATGATATTCGCATTTCTTTTTGGCATTCTTTATTTTCATTATGTTATATAATGTTAACAATTGTGTTGGATAAAGACCTATAATGCACTATAGTGTATGTTAGATGTGATAGTGGATATGATGACTATCATGAAACACATCTAATAGTCACTGTGCATCCTGAACTCGTTCCTAATCGATGGGGCCGTCAAAATGAGGATAAGGCCGCCCGAGCTTGAGACTGGCATCTGCGATGTGAAGTACATGTTTCATTGGTAGGGAACATTTTGATGTTCTGAGCATGCAGATGGATAGTGACCTGGTGATCTATCGAACTACCCTCGTTCGGATTTTCCAAGTGGTTACCATTTGTCGAGTGGATAAGTCCGAGGTCTTGGTTGTACTGATTAGTCCTCACTACTCGAAACGTCATTCACACTGGCAGTATGATGGCTCTAAGCTGATATCAGATTAGAGTACTGAGGCGTGTCATGCCCGGTGCACAACACAGAGTTTAACCATGCAAACAATCGCGGAAGCATTTTGTTAGAATAGATGTCCAACTAGCCAACTTGTGGCGTGTGGGTTTTATTGACTCTTGTGTATGACAATCTTTATATATGATATTCGCATTTCTTTTTGGCATTCTTTATTTTCATTATGTTATATAATGTTAACAATTGTGTTGGATAAAGACCTAGAATGCACTATAGTGTATGTTAGATGTGATAGTGGATATGATGACTATCATGAAACACATCTAATAGTCACTGTGCATCCTGAACTCGTTCCTAATCGATGGGGACGTCAAAATGAGGATAAGGCCGCCCGAGCTTGAGACTGGCATCTGCGATGTGAAGTACATGTTTCATTGGTAGGAAACATTTTGATGTTCTGAGCATGCAGATGGATAGTGACCTTGTGATCTATCGAACTACCCTCGTTCGGATTTTCCAAGTGGTTACCATTTGTCGAGTGGATAAGTCCGAGGTCTTGCTTGTACTGATTAGTCCTCACTACTCGAAACGTCATTGAGACTCTATATGATAGGCGCCTCACTTTGACCTGTTTACCGACTCACTTGGGGTCATTAGGTGGCGGGATTGGGTGAGGTCCCGATGCATGTAGAAGTCGATGCTTCGTTGTCGAGGATTCACCGCTCGCTCTCATGCGTGGATATCCTATGCTATCTGAGGAGACAATAGTGTGATAAATCTCTGGCCAGAGTACTGGATGTTTTTTAGGTAAATGGGTTTGCCTAGTAACACTCGCGATGTCACTATTTGATCTCCAATATGTATGCATAGCTATTGGATCTCTAGCGACTCTCGATTTACCAATGATCGTTGATCTGATCGGGATATATGTGTTGAAAAGACCATACTGTACGCTAACCACGACCAACTTGTTCTTGCAGGCACTATCAGTGATACCTAGGGGATCATGGGGCGATGTTGCTAGGCGCTTTACCATGATCCGATGGGCAAGTCCGAAATTGTGATTTCGGAGTCACAA
>KV020417.1:0-11282 GCA_001598015.1 Dorcoceras hygrometricum | reverse complement strand
CTTTGAAAATAGGTTTTTATATGAAAGGGATTAGTGGATATTTGAGAAATCAAGCATGGCACACTTCCAAAATTTAGTAAAATTCCCTTCATATCATTTTAATTTGTAAAACACCAAACCTTCTCTTAAAGAAATCATTTCACCTCCTTGAAATATTTTCAAATCGATTTATAAATCAGCTCGTGCATCGCTACTTGGAGTTACCTGCTGGAATCAGCCGCAGCGCAATCTTACCTGCTGGAATGAATAATTCAGCAGATACATGATATTTAAAATTGCCAAAATGGCCCATATGATTTATGAAATGCATAAATATGGTCCTAAGGATTTTTGGGGCGTTACAACTCTACCCTCCTTATTGAAATTTCGTCCTCGAAATTTACGTACCAAATAAATATGGGTAAAGACTTAGCATATCAGCTTCTGTTTCCCACGTTGCTTCTCGCTCCGACTGGTTGGACCATTGTATCTTAACCATAGGAATGCTACGGTTTCTTAATCTTCTAACTTCTCGGAGGAGAATTCTTTCTGGTAGCTCTTCGTAGCTTAAATCTGGAGCTAAATGGATTGGCTCATAACTTAGCACATGCGAAGGGTGGGTAACATATTTCCTCAAAGCTGATACGTGAAAAACATTATGCACTGCTGACATTTGTGGAGGCAGCGCCAGTCGATAGGCGAGCGTTCCAACCTTCTCTAAAATCTCGAAGGGTCCAATATACCTTGGACTCAACTTCCCTTTCTTTCCAAAACGCATAACTCCCTTCATAGGAGCTATTCTCAAAAATACTCGATCACCTATCTCAAAATTCAGCTCCCTTCTTCGATTATCTGCGTAACTCTTCTGTCGACTTTGAGCTTTTTTCATTCTTTCTCTTATTTTTCTAACAGCTGCTGCTGTTTGTTCCACAACATCAGGTCCTAAACCAGCTCTTTCACCAACTTCATCCCAGTGAAGTGGTGTTCTACACTTCCTGCCATACAAAGCTTCATATGGAGCCATTTGAATCGAAGCTTGGAAACTGTTATTGTAGGCAAACTCTACCAGCGGCAAACTCACATCCCATCCTGCTGAAAAATCTACAATGCCTGCTCTGAGCAAATCTTCTAAAATTTGAATCACCCTTTCCGATTGTCCATCAGTTTGTGGGTGAAACGCAGTGCTGAATGTCAATTTTGTACCCATAGCTTTATGTAGACTTTTCCAAAAAACTGATGTAAACTTGGGATCTCTATCTGATACAATGGAAACTGGAACACCATGTAGCCTCACTATTTCTTTAACATACAATTCAGCATACCTGCTCACCTCATAGGTCGTTTTAACTGGTAAGAAATGAGCAGACTTAGTGAGCCTATCAATTATAACCCAAATAGAGTTATATCCTTGTACTGTTCTTGGCAAACCAGTTACAAAATCCATCGCTATACATTCCCACTTCCATTCGGGAATCGGCAGTGGCTTCAACAAACCTGCTGGTCGCTGATGTTCCGCCTTTACCAGCTGACATGTTAAACATTCAGCTACAAATCTAGCAACATCCCTCTTCATTCCTGGCCACCAATATAACTGCTGGAGGTCCTTGTACATTTTCGTGCTCCCTGGATGTACTGAATATGGAGCTGTATGAGCTTCTTTCAATAGTTCAGCTCTTAAACCATCCACTTGAGGTACCCAAACTCTGCCCAAATACCTCACGATTCCATCCTCTGTAAAATATAAACTGTTACCTCTTTCTTTATCCTGCTGGACCCATTTCTTCAACTGCTGGTCCTGCTGCTGACCCTCTCAAATTTGATGTAACAAATTTGATCTTACTGAGAGGTCTCCTAAAATCATATTACTGCTACTGCTGGACACTATTTCAAGTCCAAATCTTTCAATTTCGTTTGCCAATGGCTGCTGGACAGTCAAATGCGCTAATCCTGCTGATTTCCTGCTGAGAGCATCAGCTACTACGTTTGCCTTTCCTGGATGATAGCTGATAGTACAATCATAATCTTTAACTAGTTCCAACAATCGCCTCTGCCTCATATTCAATTCTTTCTGGGTAAAGAAGTACTTCAAGCTTTTGTGATCTGTAAAAATCTCACACTTCTCCCCATAGAGATAATGTCTCCATATCTTAAGGGCAAAGACAACAGCTGCTAACTCCAAGTCGTGAGTTGGGTAATTCTTCTCATGGTCCTTCAGCTGTCGAGATGCGTATGAAATAACTTTGCGATCCTGCATCAACACAGCTCCTAGTCCCAACTTAGACGCATCAGTGTATATCACAAATTTTCCTTCATCAGTTGGCATCGTCAAAACAGGGGCTTCAATCAGCGCTTGCTTCAATCTATCAAAACTGGCTTGACACTCTTCTGTCCAGTTGTATTTCACTTGCTTCCTTGTAAGCGTAGTCAAAGGAACAGCAATCTTGGAAAATCCTTGGATAAACCGCCGATAATATCCAGCTAAACCCAAGAAACTTCTTATCTCTGCTACATTCTTTGGTGCTGGCCAGTCTCGAACCGCTTCCACTTTAGCAGGGTCGACTTCTATTCCATCCCTAGAGATTATATGGCCTAGGAAGGATACTTTCTCCATCCAAAAATCACACTTGCTGAATTTAGCAAACAACTGTTTATCTTTCAAAATCTGGAGCACAATTCTTAAATGGTGAACATTCTCCTGCTGAGTCTTAGAATAGACTAAGATATCGTCGATAAAAACCACTACAAACTGGTCTAAATATGGTTGGAAAACTCTATTCATTAAGTCCATAAATGCTTATGGAGCATTTGTAAGTCCAAAGGGCATGACCAAAAATTCATAATGGCCATATCTAGTTCTAAAGGCTGTTTTGTAAACATCAGCAGCCTTAATCTTTAACTGATGGTATCCTGACCTCAAGTTGATCTTAGAAAATACTACAGACCCTCTCAATTGGTCAAAAAGATCTTCTATCCTAGGTAATGGATACTTATTCTTAATTGTCAACTTATTTAACTCTCGATAATCTATACATAATCTCATACTCCCATCCTTTTTCTTTACAAACAGAACAGGGGCTCCCCATGGTGAAGTACTGGGTCGAACAAATCCTTTCTCCAACAGGTCTTGTATCTGTTCTTTCAATTCCTTCATCTCTGTTGGTGCTAACCGATATGGTGGTCTAGATACTGGAGCAGCTCCTGGGATTAGATCAATGGAAAACTCCAATTCCCTGTCTGGTGGCAATCCTTGAATATCTTCTGGAAAAACTTCAGGGAATTCATTTGCTACTTCTACTATGGACAGCTGGGGCCTATCAGTAGCAGCTAACGATGATATAGTTGGAGGAATTTTATTATCATGTTTGGCCAAAAACTGGAATGGCTCTTTTCCTACTGGATTAACAGCTACTGCTCGCAGTTTAAAGTCAATCACTACCCCAAACTTAGTAAGCCAATCTATTCCCAAAATAAAATCAAATTCTGGCATTGGCAACACAATTAAATCAGCAGTAATCTTATGCCCTTGAAGTTTAAGCTCTAAACTTTTAATCAATTCGTGCGATACCAATTTTTCCCCAGATGGTACCAACACACAATAACCTATCATTACTTGCTCTGGCTGGATTGACAATCTCTTAACAAATTCAGTAGAAATGAATGAATGTGTAGCTCCTGAATCTAACAAAGCTAGAGAAGGAAGTCCAGCTATTGAAATTTCACCTGTAACCACTGTAAACTCTGGAGGAGCTTGATCAGCAGTCATCACATAGGCTCTGCTGGTCACCAATTGCTTAGATTTTGGACAATTCTTCAAAATATGTCCAGGCATCCCACACTTGTAGCAGACGTTTTGTCCAAGTCTGCATTGTCCCAAATGAGGCATTTGACACTTAGGACATAATGGCCTATTACTACCAGCAGGAACGGAGCTTATAGGTTGAATTTGTAAAGGCTTTTGCTCCTGAGGCCTCTGCTGGTTCTTGCTCTGTTTCTTGAATGGCCTTTGATCCTTCTGTTGAAAGGCCTGTCTCTTTTGCTGCCTTTCTTCATCGAGATCTTTCCAATCTCTTTCAATTTGCAGGGCTCTATCCACTGCTTCCCTGTAAGTTCTTGGCACTGACAGCCTCACATTCATCTTGAACATTGGTTTCAATCCTTCTATGAAGTGACTCAATTTCTCTTCTGGGTCACTTCCTATCAGTGGTACAAAATAGCATCCTCTTTCAAAAGTCCGCACATACACTTGTACGGTTAAACTCCCTTGTTTGAGGGTCAAAAATTCCCTCTTCAATTCCGATATTTTCCCCGCTGTGAAGTATTGCTCGTAGAATACTCGCTTGAAATCTGCCCAGGTAAGATTCAGCAGATCCACAGACATCTTAACTCCTTCCCACCAGATCATTGCATCATCTCTTAGCATGTAGATAGCGCACCTTGGCCTATCTAAATCAGACAGTTGGAGGTACTCGAAAATGACCTCCATGGATTTGATCCAACTTTCTGCAACTAGTGGATCAGTAGTCCCACTAAATTCCTTAGGCTTATGGCGTCTAAATTTCTCTTGGGGGTCGTCGTGACTTGGTCCCCTGCTGCTGGAAGATTGGCCATTGCCTCTACTGTTATTTTGTTCTACCAGCATTCTTAATAGCTGAGCGATGTTAGCATTGTTATCGCTCTCTGTTTCTTCTAGAGGAATACTGCTTCTAGTTCTTCCTCGTCCTCTTCCTGACATTCTATATTCTATAGCCCATAATACACCATATGCATAAATCAGAACATGCTAAAATAAAAGACAATGCTCTGAAAATAAACTCACAACTTAGAAGAACGGACGATGAACTTTGATCCAGCTGATGGTGCATGTGTTTATCTCAGGAACGTTGCTCTGATACCATGTTGTGACACCCGAACCCAACGGGGCCACGAGAATTGGGGTAAACAAAATTTTCGAATAAAAGAAGGGCCTAGAAGATAATTTGTTATAAGCTGCCTTTTTTATAACTCAAAAGAAACAAAACACAAGACTACATAAATGAATAGTACCATTCGCAAGACTAATACCTGCTGAAATGAATAGTACCAGTCGCAACAAATAAGAATCCAGTCGCAAGACAAGAATCCAGTCGCGAGATCTTTTAAATAAATATAGAGTGAAACGATGTCGTTGGAGTGATCAGCAGAAGGAATAATAAGGCTACCTGCTGATCTTTCTATAACTTAAAGAAACGACGTCGTTAGCGCATCAATCAGTCGCAAGGAATACGCTAATCGATCAGCTGCAAGAAAAAGCGCTAACACGTGTACATAAATGAATAGTACCATTCGCAAGACTAATACCTGCTGAAATGAATAGTACTAGTCGCAAGATAAGAATCCAGTCGCGAGACAAGAATCCAGTCGCGAGATCTTTTAAATAAATATAGAGTGAAACGATGTCGTTGGAGTGATCAGCAGAAGGAATAATAAGGCTACCTGCTGATCTTTCTATAACTTAAAGAAACGACGTCGTTAGCGCATCAATCAGTCGCAAGGAATACGCTAATCGATCAGCTGCAAGAAAAAGCGCTAACACGTGTACATAAATGAATAGTACCAGTCGCAAGACTAATACCTGCTGAAATGAATAGTACCAGTCGCAACAAATAAGAATCCAGTCGCAAGATAAGAATCCAGTCGCGAGATCTTTTAAATAAATATAAAGTGAAATGATGTCGTTAGAGTGATCAGCAGATGGAATAATAAGGCTACCTGCTGATCTTTCTATAACTTAAAGAAACGACGTCGTTAGCGCATCAATCAGTCGCAAGGAATACGCTAATCGATCAACTGCAAGAGAAAGCGCTAACACGTGTATATAAATGAATAGTACCAGTCGCAAGACTAATACCAGCTGGAATGAACAGTACTTGAAAAATGAGTAAAGGAACTGCTGAATTATCACTATGGAATGCATCTGCTGATGAACAGTGCATCTACTGATTTTATGTAGACAATGCAACTGCTGGATTCTAACTAAGGAAAATACAGCTGCTGAATTTAAACTCACAATGCAGCTGCTGATTCCTAATCAAAGGAAAACAACTGCTGATATTAATAAGGAAAGACGCATCTGCTGATGAACAGTGCATGTGCTGATATTTACGAAGACGCTTGCAATATCTCAACAATGATTTCGCTACCAGCCGTCGCTTATTAAACCAGACTTTATACTGATTCAGCTAACAACTACTGATTACAAAATCATCAAATTTCGACATTACAACTACAGGAAGAACATTCATAACATTTCTGGAATTGAATTCAAATCCTCAGTACATATAAAACTTCATAAACTTTCTGAAAAACATACTGAAAATCTTACTTTGAAAATAGGTTTTTATATGAAAGGGATTAGTGGATATTTGAGAAATCAAGCATGGCACACTTCCAAAATTTAGTAAAATTCCCTTCATATCATTTTAATTTGTAAAACACCAAACCTTCTCTTAAAGAAATCATTTCACCTCCTTGAAATATTTTCAAATCGATTTATAAATCAGCTCGTGCATCGCTACTTGGAGTTACCTGCTGGAATCAGCCGCAGCGCAATCTTACCTGCTGGAATGAATAATTCAGCAGATACATGATATTTAAAATTGCCAAAATGGCCCATATGATTTATGAAATGCATAAATATGGTCCTAAGGATTTTTGGGGCGTTACAACTCTACCCTCCTTATTGAAATTTCGTCCTCGAAATTTACGTACCAAATAAATATGGGTAAAGACTTAGCATATCAGCTTCTGTTTCCCACGTTGCTTCTCGCTCCGACTGGTTGGACCATTGTATCTTAACCATAGGAATGCTACGGTTTCTTAATCTTCTAACTTCTCGGAGGAGAATTCTTTCTGGTAGCTCTTCGTAGCTTAAATCTGGAGCTAAATGGATTGGCTCATAACTTAGCACATGCGAAGGGTGGGTAACATATTTCCTCAAAGCTGATACGTGAAAAACATTATGCACTGCTGACATTTGTGGAGGCAGCGCCAGTCGATAGGCGAGCGTTCCAACCTTCTCTAAAATCTCGAAGGGTCCAATATACCTTGGACTCAACTTCCCTTTCTTTCCAAAACGCATAACTCCCTTCATAGGAGCTATTCTCAAAAATACTCGATCACCTATCTCAAAATTCAGCTCCCTTCTTCGATTATCTGCGTAACTCTTCTGTCGACTTTGAGCTTTTTTCATTCTTTCTCTTATTTTTCTAACAGCTGCTGCTGTTTGTTCCACAACATCAGGTCCTAAACCAGCTCTTTCACCAACTTCATCCCAGTGAAGTGGTGTTCTACACTTCCTGCCATACAAAGCTTCATATGGAGCCATTTGAATCGAAGCTTGGAAACTGTTATTGTAGGCAAACTCTACCAGCGGCAAACTCACATCCCATCCTGCTGAAAAATCTACAATGCCTGCTCTGAGCAAATCTTCTAAAATTTGAATCACCCTTTCCGATTGTCCATCAGTTTGTGGGTGAAACGCAGTGCTGAATGTCAATTTTGTACCCATAGCTTTATGTAGACTTTTCCAAAAAACTGATGTAAACTTGGGATCTCTATCTGATACAATGGAAACTGGAACACCATGTAGCCTCACTATTTCTTTAACATACAATTCAGCATACCTGCTCACCTCATAGGTCGTTTTAACTGGTAAGAAATGAGCAGACTTAGTGAGCCTATCAATTATAACCCAAATAGAGTTATATCCTTGTACTGTTCTTGGCAAACCAGTTACAAAATCCATCGCTATACATTCCCACTTCCATTCGGGAATCGGCAGTGGCTTCAACAAACCTGCTGGTCGCTGATGTTCCGCCTTTACCAGCTGACATGTTAAACATTCAGCTACAAATCTAGCAACATCCCTCTTCATTCCTGGCCACCAATATAACTGCTGGAGGTCCTTGTACATTTTCGTGCTCCCTGGATGTACTGAATATGGAGCTGTATGAGCTTCTTTCAATAGTTCAGCTCTTAAACCATCCACTTGAGGTACCCAAACTCTGCCCAAATACCTCACGATTCCATCCTCTGTAAAATATAAACTGTTACCTCTTTCTTTATCCTGCTGGACCCATTTCTTCAACTGCTGGTCCTGCTGCTGACCCTCTCAAATTTGATGTAACAAATTTGATCTTACTGAGAGGTCTCCTAAAATCATATTACTGCTACTGCTGGACACTATTTCAAGTCCAAATCTTTCAATTTCGTTTGCCAATGGCTGCTGGACAGTCAAATGCGCTAATCCTGCTGATTTCCTGCTGAGAGCATCAGCTACTACGTTTGCCTTTCCTGGATGATAGCTGATAGTACAATCATAATCTTTAACTAGTTCCAACAATCGCCTCTGCCTCATATTCAATTCTTTCTGGGTAAAGAAGTACTTCAAGCTTTTGTGATCTGTAAAAATCTCACACTTCTCCCCATAGAGATAATGTCTCCATATCTTAAGGGCAAAGACAACAGCTGCTAACTCCAAGTCGTGAGTTGGGTAATTCTTCTCATGGTCCTTCAGCTGTCGAGATGCGTATGAAATAACTTTGCGATCCTGCATCAACACAGCTCCTAGTCCCAACTTAGACGCATCAGTGTATATCACAAATTTTCCTTCATCAGTTGGCATCGTCAAAACAGGGGCTTCAATCAGCGCTTGCTTCAATCTATCAAAACTGGCTTGACACTCTTCTGTCCAGTTGTATTTCACTTGCTTCCTTGTAAGCGTAGTCAAAGGAACAGCAATCTTGGAAAATCCTTGGATAAACCGCCGATAATATCCAGCTAAACCCAAGAAACTTCTTATCTCTGCTACATTCTTTGGTGCTGGCCAGTCTCGAACCGCTTCCACTTTAGCAGGGTCGACTTCTATTCCATCCCTAGAGATTATATGGCCTAGGAAGGATACTTTCTCCATCCAAAAATCACACTTGCTGAATTTAGCAAACAACTGTTTATCTTTCAAAATCTGGAGCACAATTCTTAAATGGTGAACATTCTCCTGCTGAGTCTTAGAATAGACTAAGATATCGTCGATAAAAACCACTACAAACTGGTCTAAATATGGTTGGAAAACTCTATTCATTAAGTCCATAAATGCTTATGGAGCATTTGTAAGTCCAAAGGGCATGACCAAAAATTCATAATGGCCATATCTAGTTCTAAAGGCTGTTTTGTAAACATCAGCAGCCTTAATCTTTAACTGATGGTATCCTGACCTCAAGTTGATCTTAGAAAATACTACAGACCCTCTCAATTGGTCAAAAAGATCTTCTATCCTAGGTAATGGATACTTATTCTTAATTGTCAACTTATTTAACTCTCGATAATCTATACATAATCTCATACTCCCATCCTTTTTCTTTACAAACAGAACAGGGGCTCCCCATGGTGAAGTACTGGGTCGAACAAATCCTTTCTCCAACAGGTCTTGTATCTGTTCTTTCAATTCCTTCATCTCTGTTGGTGCTAACCGATATGGTGGTCTAGATACTGGAGCAGCTCCTGGGATTAGATCAATGGAAAACTCCAATTCCCTGTCTGGTGGCAATCCTTGAATATCTTCTGGAAAAACTTCAGGGAATTCATTTGCTACTTCTACTATGGACAGCTGGGGCCTATCAGTAGCAGCTAACGATGATATAGTTGGAGGAATTTTATTATCATGTTTGGCCAAAAACTGGAATGGCTCTTTTCCTACTGGATTAACAGCTACTGCTCGCAGTTTAAAGTCAATCACTACCCCAAACTTAGTAAGCCAATCTATTCCCAAAATAAAATCAAATTCTGGCATTGGCAACACAATTAAATCAGCAGTAATCTTATGCCCTTGAAGTTTAAGCTCTAAACTTTTAATCAATTCGTGCGATACCAATTTTTCCCCAGATGGTACCAACACACAATAACCTATCATTACTTGCTCTGGCTGGATTGACAATCTCTTAACAAATTCAGTAGAAATGAATGAATGTGTAGCTCCTGAATCTAACAAAGCTAGAGAAGGAAGTCCAGCTATTGAAATTTCACCTGTAACCACTGTAAACTCTGGAGGAGCTTGATCAGCAGTCATCACATAGGCTCTGCTGGTCACCAATTGCTTAGATTTTGGACAATTCTTCAAAATATGTCCAGGCATCCCACACTTGTAGCAGACGTTTTGTCCAAGTCTGCATTGTCCCAAATGAGGCATTTGACACTTAGGACATAATGGCCTATTACTACCAGCAGGAACGGAGCTTATAGGTTGAATTTGTAAAGGCTTTTGCTCCTGAGGCCTCTGCTGGTTCTTGCTCTGTTTCTTGAATGGCCTTTGATCCTTCTGTTGAAAGGCCTGTCTCTTTTGCTGCCTTTCTTCATCGAGATCTTTCCAATCTCTTTCAATTTGCAGGGCTCTATCCACTGCTTCCCTGTAAGTTCTTGGCACTGACAGCCTCACATTCATCTTGAACATTGGTTTCAATCCTTCTATGAAGTGACTCAATTTCTCTTCTGGGTCACTTCCTATCAGTGGTACAAAATAGCATCCTCTTTCAAAAGTCCGCACATACACTTGTACGGTTAAACTCCCTTGTTTGAGGGTCAAAAATTCCCTCTTCAATTCCGATATTTTCCCCGCTGTGAAGTATTGCTCGTAGAATACTCGCTTGAAATCTGCCCAGGTAAGATTCAGCAGATCCACAGACATCTTAACTCCTTCCCACCAGATCATTGCATCATCTCTTAGCATGTAGATAGCGCACCTTGGCCTATCTAAATCAGACAGTTGGAGGTACTCGAAAATGACCTCCATGGATTTGATCCAACTTTCTGCAACTAGTGGATCAGTAGTCCCACTAAATTCCTTAGGCTTATGGCGTCTAAATTTCTCTTGGGGGTCGTCGTGACTTGGTCCCCTGCTGCTGGAAGATTGGCCATTGCCTCTACTGTTATTTTGTTCTACCAGCATTCTTAATAGCTGAGCGATGTTAGCATTGTTATCGCTCTCTGTTTCTTCTAGAGGAATACTGCTTCTAGTTCTTCCTCGTCCTCTTCCTGACATTCTATATTCTATAGCCCATAATACACCATATGCATAAATCAGAACATGCTAAAATAAAAGACAATGCTCTGAAAATAAACTCACAACTTAGAAGAACGGACGATGAACTTTGATCCAGCTGATGGTGCATGTGTTTATCTCAGGAACGTTGCTCTGATACCATGTTGTGACACCCGAACCCAACGGGGCCACGAGAATTGGGGTAAACAAAATTTTCGAATAAAAGAAGGGC
>KV020416.1:0-10861 GCA_001598015.1 Dorcoceras hygrometricum | reverse complement strand
CTAACCACGATTGGAATGTCGAATTTGATAGAAACTTGCTGTAATTCGGAATATGTATTTAAATTGGAGAGCAAACCAATGAAAATTTGTGCTATCAGTGCTGAACCTGACCTGCTGATTCGAATTAAAGAAGCACAAAAGAGCGATCTGAATATTCAAAAATCGATTGAGTTGGTGAGAGCAGGACATCAATCGGAGTATTGTATCAACAATGAAGATGTGTTATATGTAAATAACAGACTTGTTATTCCAGATATTAAGGCGTTGAAAGATCAAATTTTGAATGAAGCTCATCGAAGCAAATTCAGCATTCACCCTGGTGGCAGAAAGATGTATAATGATTTAAAGAAACAGTATTGGTGGAAACAAATGAAAACTGATGTGGCTGAATTTGTGTCAAAATGTTTGAATTGTCAGCAGGTAAAAGCGGAAAGAAAGAAACCTGCTGGTTTATTACAGAGTCTATTAGTTCCTGAATGGAAATGAGATCATATTTCCATGGACTTTGTAACGAAATTGCCAAAATCAGCCAGAGGTTGTGATGCAATTTGGGTGATTATCGATAGGTTGACAAAATCTGCGTGTTTTATTCCTTATCGAATGACCTATCGACATGATCAAATGGCATATTTGTATGTTAAAGAAGTGGTGAGATTGCATGGTATACCAAAATCAATTGTGTCTGATAGAGATCCCAGATTTACTTCTCAATTCTGGAGTAGTTTACAGCAAGCACTGGGTACGAAACTACATTTAAGCACTGCTTATCATCCTCAAACTGATGGGAAATCTGAGAGGACGATTCAAACACTTGAAGACATGCTGAGAGCTGTGGTATTAGATTTTGGTATGTCATGGCAAGATTCGTTACCGCTGGTGGAATTTTCATACAACAATAGTTATCAAACCAGCATTGAAATGGCTCCGTTTGAAGCGTTGTATGGAAGAAAATGTCGTTCACCATTATATTGGGATGATGTTTCAGAAGTACCTGAGTTAGGACCCGATTTGATTCGAGAGATGACTAAGAAAGTGAAATTGATTCAGCAGAGAATGCGAACAGCACAGCATAGGAAAGCTAAATATGCAAATACCAGACAAAGACCTTTAGTTTTGAAACAGGGGACAGAGTATTCTTGAAAATTTCTCCTTTCAAGGGTACAATTAGATTTGGAAAGCGGGGAAAATTGTCTCCTAGATTCATTGGTCCGTATGAAATTCTGGAAAAGATAGGTGATCTAGCATATCGACTGGCTTTACCTCCATCTCTCTCTGGTATACATGATGTTTTTCATGTATCTATGTTGCGGAAGTATATTCCTGATACGTCTCATATTATTCCTGTACTTTTTCATCTTAAAGAGCTGTACGGGGAGAACTCTCGACATGAGAGGTTCACGGCTGTCAAGGAGCTTATGACAAGCCGCATGCGCGATGGGACTTCGGTCCGCGAGCATGGGGTTCGTATGATTGGGCTCGTTGAAAAGCTGTCGAGCCTTGATATCACACTTTTAATGCCCAGAATCCTTAAGAAGAGGATTAGTGGAGTAGTTTAGACATTTAAGAAGTTGATGAAGTTTTAGTACGAGCTCGGATTTCTTCTGGAAGTGTTGGATGATTCACGAAGTGTGAGAACCAGTCGAAGTAACCCGACGAGGCGATTTGATAAAATCAGCAGCAGGTTACTGTAGCTCGCGACTGGTGGAGTTTTGAAATTCAGTTGAAGCGTTATTGTTGATTTCAGCTGAACGCGAACGCGCGAATAGATGGACCAATAAGAGAACGCCACGGGTTAATTACTGTTACGCACGAGAAATCAGCAGCAAGAGTTTGTAAGCATCTGCTGGTTTATGTACCTGCTGAGTATTGAGGTGTATTGTTGTATTTGCTGGTTGAGGATGACGTAGGTAAGACGACGTCGTTGTGATATCTAACGCAATACCAGTCGAGGGGAAATTCGTTCCAGCTGAAAGAATATACGACAGCGTTTTAACTTATGACTATGAGTCTTGAAACGATGTCGTTTAGCAATCAGACGAGTATTGGAAATCAGTCGAGAAATTTTGGTATCTGCTGATAATCCAGTCGAGGGATCAATGCGACACCGTTTTGATGGTAAACAGGAAATGTTGATACGATACCGTTTCAATTAGTGTTGCAACATCAGCTGCTGGTTCTTTTAAGGGAAGTAGCACCAGCTGATAACACGTAACGACGTCGTTGGAATAAGTTATAACGACATCGTTTTGAGTTTTGAGATGTTACGACTGAATTAATATTACGACTGGATTCCTGTTGTTGCGACTGATTATGACAACAGCTGATTCTTGCGTCTGCTGAAAATCAACTATAGTCGAACAACGTCTGAGGACGATGAACAGCAGTTGAGGAATTTGATTATCGTTATCCATCCTCAAAGCGGTGGAAGTATATCTTGTTTGAATACTCAGCGTGACACGTGGAACTCGAATTGAATACGTTGGAAATGCTGCAAGAAATACAGAGGAGCATTGTCTATAAATAAGCGTGAATTTGAAATACTGAGAACATCTTGATTTCAGTATCGACCTTTGATCGTGCAAGAGTCTTCAGTAGCAAGGAACAGAGTGTAAGAACGTTAACTGAAGTAATTTGAGAACAGAGAAACAAAGGTATAATCTGGCAGAAGAGTCAGGAACTAGATTACTCGAGAATGATATGTCTTGAGTATTCCGCTGAAATCACATACATATATGATTATTGTTCTTGATTTAGAACTTGAATTATATGTGTGTCGATCCATCACAGGTAGTGGATCTTTTATATTTGCATGAGTTTGCATATTGAAGAGAATTGAATTGATTCTAATGCCCAGGACTGAGTTGGCCTGATTTTCGAAGCCGGAGATGGTTTCGATAGATGAATATTCATGTCAAGATCGGATACGAATCTTGATGGCGTTGAACCGATACAGAATCAATTCTGGGATTGAAGAGGAGAACTAGAATCATTTCATGTCATTGCATTTATTTACAGTTGATACACTGTTATGCATTCTCTTATTACTGTGCGTACCTGCTGATTATATTGAGATGATTCTCACCGGAGTTTATCCGGCTGTTGTTTTGTTTTGTATGTGTGCATGACAACAGGAAGAAAGAACTAGTGGGAAGCAACGACGGGTAGCGAGAGATACTACTTAGGCGCTAGATCAGCAGCACGAAGATTTACTACCTGCTGATAGTCTAGATATTTGATCAACTGATCTTAAATTGCTTACGTCTGGTTTTGTATATACAGATTAAACGTGTACTAGTTAACGGAGCTTGTAATCGTTGTAAACTTTGAAGTTTTTGTACAAAGGAATCATGTTACGCTACCAGCTGAGTTGGATTATGCTTCTGCTGATTTACTCTTCTGCTGGTGAAAATATTTTTTTTTATGGTACATTTTGGACAAACCAGATTAGATTGTTAAACTTGTTTAGTTTAAACTAAATACCCACTTATTAAGATTAGAAGATTAATTGTCGGCAGAGAGCCTCACAATCACGAAGTAGCAGCGTTGTTCGAATTTCTTCGCCAAGTGAAACCCGAGACTTCTTCAGCTCTCTTTAGCTTTTGGGTAAGAATTTCCTGCTGTTCTAAGCTTAGTATTAGCTGCTAGTACTTTGTTTAGATGTAGAACCAGAGTTAGGTTCTTGGCCGTAGGAAATTTTGTGTAGAGGATCAGATTTGAGCTAAAATATTAGATGCCTTGTACAGATTTCAGCTTCCAGGAAACCTGCTGTGTTGGGCGTGACCAGCGAGGGGCATATTTGTGCAGGTTGAATTGTGCCGTGCCTTGAGAAATTTGTTGAGGTAGAAATCAGCTGTGAGGTACGAATTGAGCAGCTCTAACAGCTTTGAGCGTGGACACGGCTATATTTCGTGTTATGAATTCTGTGTTGAATTGATGGCTGAATTACGTGAACAGATTTTACCTGATTTGGTTATTGATGTTCTGTTTTCACGTATTGTTATTGTATGCATTTAGAATTGATTATTGAATGGCATTCATGCATACATCTTGAGCCAGATTGATTGATTGATGTCCTGATTGAGAGCCACGTTGTGACTGGCCGACAGATGTGTCGTGCTCAAAAACGCTATCATCGGAGTGGTGACTGTTGGATTCGAGTGTCTACCACCGACCTGTGACGGGTTGACGGGCCCCGAAGATCACGGACCGATGATTTCCTGGTTGATACACCGTGGTATGAAGGCTCGACGTGAGATGATTTGTCAGTTGATACACTGGTCTTGATTACCGATTCCTTGACAGCCTCATGCATTTCATAACCTGATTTATAGCATGTTGCATGATTTGTTATTTTTAGATGGCTCTTCGTACTGAGGCTTGACCTCGTATTTCTTTTCCTGCTTTTGTGTCTTTTGGGTCTGTGTTACCCATTTGCAGGATCTACAGGTAATCAAGTTGGACCGAGTGGAGCGCCAGCTGGTCGATCCCCATTCCCTTGAGTCCCAGTTATATATAGTATTATGTATTGAACCAGGGGATGCCCTGTGTTTATATGTTTATGGGGATCTGTATCTGATTTGAGATTTTATGTTACCTGTTTTTCTTGAGTTTGATTTAACTCGTATTTTGAGACCTGGAATTATTAATTACGATTGATAACTTTGATGGACATGGTTCGATCTATGATGAGCTTCACTGAGCTTCCTACCTCGTTTTGGGGTTATGCGCTCGAAACGGCGGTAATTTTGTTGAACAATGTCCACACCAAGGCAGTGGATAAGACTCCATATGAGATGTGTATGGGCAAACCACCCAAATTCTCATACATAAGGATTTGGGGATGTCCTGCTTACGTGAAGCAGACAGTGGGAGATAAGCTGGACACGAGATCCATCTTATGTTACTTCGTTGGGTATCCAAAGAATTCCATTGGATACTACTTCTACTATCCCAGTGAAACAAAAATGTTTATTTCTAGGAATGCCACCTTTATGGAAAGGGAGTTTCTACTTGATAGAAAAGGCAAGATAGTAGAACTCGAAAAGGTTCGAGAACCAATTGAAGTACCAAGTGAATCTCCCGCACCTACAGAGCCAGTACCAGAAATGGTCGCACCTAGGAGATCCGAAAGGGTTCTTAGGGCTCATGAGAGATATGGTTTTCTCCTTGAAGATGATCAAGGTGATCAAGTTGTTGGATCTGATCCAAGAACTTTCAAGGAGGCAATTTCCGATGCTGATTCTAATTTGTGACTTGAAGCAATGCAGTCTGAGTTTGACTGAATGCATGCGAACCAAGTTTGGACTCTTGTTAATCCTCCCGAAAGAATTGTTCCTATTGGGTGTAAATGGGTATACAAGAGGAAACTTGGGCCTGATGGTAAGGTAGACCTACAAGGCACGACTGGTCGCGAAAGGTTACACTCAAAGGCAAGGTGTTGACTATGATGAAACCTTTTCACCAGTCGCAATGTTCAAGTCGATTAGAATCTTACTGGCCATAGCCGCATGGTACGACTATGAGATATGGCAAATGGATGTGAAATATGCGTTCCTTAATGGAAACATTAAGGAAGAGATCTATATGACGCAGCCTGAGGGTTTCACATCTGTAGGAAGTGAGCATAAGGTATGCAAACTTCAGAGATCGATCTACGGTCTCAAACAAGCATCGAGAAGTTGGAACCTGAGATTCGATGAAACAATTAAGGAATTTGGTTTCATCAAGAATCCCGAGGAGCCATGTGTATATAAGAAGGTAGTTAAAAGCGCTGTGACATTCCTCGTACTTTATGTTGATGAAATTCTACTCATTGGGAATGATGTAGGAATGCTGCAGTCAACTAAAGTATGGTTGTCTAGTAGATTCTCGATGAAAGACATGGGTGAAGCATCCTATATTCTTGGAATACAGATCTATCGGGATAGATCGAAACGGATGCTCGGACTCACCCAAGCCACCTATCAATTCCATACTTAAGCGGTTCTCTATGGAAGAGTCCAAGAGAGGACACCTACCTATGTGCCACGGGGTCACTCTATCTAAGTCTATGTGTCCGAAGACTGATGAGGAGATAGAGAGTATGACATGTGTGCCATATGCCTCGGCAATAGGTAGTATTATGTATGGCATTATCTCAATTAGACCAGATGTCGCATATGCTCTGAGTGTCACGAGCCGCTACCAGGCCACCCCCGGCCAATTGCATTGGAAGGATGTAAAGGATATTCTTAAGTACTTGCGAAGGACTAAGAATATATTCATGTTCTATGGGGGTGGTGAACTGAAGCTGGAAGGCTATACTGATTCTAGCTTCCAGTGTGACGTGGATGATTCGAAGTCAACCTCTGGATTTGTATTCATGCTCAATGGTGGTGCTGTCTCTTGGAAGAGTTCCAAGCAAGACACCATCGCGGATTCAACCACTGAGGCTGAGTACATCGCAGCATCAGCTGATGCTAAGGAGGCGGTTTGGATAAGGAATTTCGTCCAAGAGTTGGGCGTCATTCCTAATGGAGTTGGTCCAGTCCCGGTGTACTGCGACAACACGGATGCCATTGCGCAAGCAAAGGAGCCTAGGTCTCACCAAAGATCCAAACATACACTGAGGAAATACCACATAATCCGGGATATTGTGGCTAGAGGTGACATAGTAGTTGAGAGAGTCGCCTCTGCGGACAACGTTGCTGATCCACTTACGAAGCCCTTGCCAGGACCGTTGTTTGAAAAACATCGCGAAACAATAGGACTGCGTTTGATGAGTGTTGGCTATAGGGCAAGTGGGAGATTGTTAGAGTAGATGCCCAACTAGCCAACTTGAGGCGTGTGGGTTTATAGACTCTTGTATGAAACGATCTTTATATATGATATTCGCATTTCTTTATGACATTCTTTATTTTCATTATGTTATATAATGTTAACAATTGTGTTGGATAAAGACCTAGAATGCACCATAGTGTATGTTAGATGTGATAGTGGATATGATGGCTATCATGAAACATATCTAATAGTCACTGTGTATTCTGAATTCGTTCCTAGTCGATTGGGCCGTCAAAATGAGGATAAGGCCTCCCGAGCTTGAGACTAGCATCTGCGATGTGAAGTATCATATTTCATTGGTAGGAAACATTGTGATGTTCTGAGCATGCAGATGGATAGTGACCTGGTGATCTATCGAACTACCCTCGTTCGGACTTTCCAAGTGGTTACCATTTGTCGAGTGGATAAGTCCGAGGTCTTGGTTGTACTGATTAGTCCTCACTACTCGAAACGTCATTGAGGCTCTATATGATAGACGTCTCACTTTGACCCGTTTGTCGACTCACTTGGGGTTATTAGGCGGCGGGATTGGGTGAGATCCCGATGCATGTAGGAGTCGATGCTTCGTTGTCGAGGATTCACCGCCGCCTACCGTGAAGAGCCAATTTTCTTGTAAATCTGGTTGGAGCCAGGCGCCTAGACGTCAGCAAGGTAGCAATCTATGAACACCCTATGCATGTTTGTAGATTAATTTTGATGTATTGAACACTTTTCGGGCCAATTTTTTTTTACGCTGCGCCCCCGGGAAGTGGGATCCGGATCCGCCACAGTATGCCAACAGCACAGGGGAAGCGAGGACGTCGGCCGTGGAATGTTATCTATCTTCGGAAGTATTACGCTTAGGCTCTGTTTCTTTAATACTTGTAATCATATTTTGCTCGGCTACTGCTTGTAACAACTATTCTATGGAATAAAAGTTCTTTTCTCCCAACTCATGATGTATTAGCACCCCCTCGGGTGGCCACCCCACCTGAGCGCTAAAGCCCAGTTTCGCACTGGCACCTCCTCGGTGGCAACCCCACCTGAGCGCTAAAGCCCAGCTCTGCACTGGCCACTCGCGTAGCTCTTCTACGCACACATACACAAGTCCAACCCGCTCGGCAACTAAGCCCAGTTCCGCACTGGCACCTCCCCGGGTGGAAACCCCACCTGAGCGATAAAGCCCAGTTCCGCACTGGCCACTCGTGTAGCTCTTCTACGCACACATACACAAGCCCGATCCGCTCGACAACTAAGCCCAGTTCCGCACTGGCACCTCCTCGGGTGGCAACCCCACCTGAGCACTAAGCCCAGTTCCGCACTGGAAATTTCGCGTAGCTCTTCTACGCAAAACATGTAAGCCCGACCTGCTCGGCACCAAATCCCAGTTCCGCACTGGCACCTCCTCGGGTGGCAACCCCACCTGAGCGCTAGAGCCCAGCTCCGCACTGGCCACTCGCGTAGCTCTTCTACGCACACAGACACAAGCCCGACCCGCTCGGCCACTAAGCCCAGTTCCGCACTGGAACTTCCTCGGGTGGCAACCCTACTCGAGCAAGGAAGACCCGATCATCTCAGGAAACGAACCTGCAACAAAGTAAAAGAATGGGCATCACCCCTGCCCGGGCCTCGCCCTGTCCAATGGCGACCTCGCGTTAACACTAGGCAATTCACGTTCGCTGGAGAAAGCTCGGCTTATATTCATTATAAGTGCGCTTGGAAAAGCTTGGTTTACTTTTCTCGGTTGTACATGATTATTACACAATTAATTTGGATACGTTCTATCCCATCGCTACGTTAGCTCGGGAAGTCCCGCTTCCCATTTTATGCTATCATCGGGTTACTTTGCTCGGTTACGCTTGGTAAAATAAATTGAAAGCTCGGGAAAAGGAAACGAGACAATGAAATTTCATTAAAACCAAAAGTCAAGTACAAATTACAGCTCATTGAGTGGGGCTAGGGGGAACGTCCTCGTCTTGAGGAGGGCTCTCATCTCCCAAGACCTCCCCTTCTTTCTCTTCCTCCTCGGCTTTTTCCTCTTCATCGGGCATCTCCCGCAGGGCTTTTTTCATGTCCAGGAAGGGGGTCGAATGTTCCTCCTCCGGATAACCATGGGCCCAGAATTGAGCCACGGCACCATCAAAGCCGGACTTGAAGTAGGCCACGGACTTCTTCACGCAGAGGCGATCGAACTCCGAAGACCTGACGAAATCTTCCTTCCAGAGAACCTGGGTGTTGGCGACCTCAGCCTTCATACGCTCGACCTCCTCAGCGGCTCGTGCCTGGACCTCCGCAAGCTCAGCCTCGGCAACGGTCCTCCCCTCCAGAGCCACCTCGAGCTCAGCCCGCATCGCCTCCTCCTCGGTAGCCCGAGCAGTCCTCTCGGTGACTAGCTGGGCCATCAGCGCCTCCTGCACAGACTCAGAGGCCTTCTTCTCCCGGGCCCTAATGACCTTCAGCTCCTCGATATGTGCGGTCAGCTCGACGTAGTTTCCCATCGCCTTGAGGAAGAGTTGACGATGGTAGTTTGCCTCCCGTTGGGCTCGGGTGAGGCGTTTCACCACCTCACCTCCCCAAACCACGGCCTGCATAAAAATCAAAGATCAGCAAGCTAACACAAGCAAATATTAAAGCTCAAGAAGGCGAGAGCGTACCTCTACGATCTGCGACGCAAAAAGACCCACGACCTCGGTATCTAAAGCCCCCGCCACTCTCTCCATGTCTCGGTCGGGGGCGATGTTGCAGATGAATTTGGTGGCCACAGCCGCCATCGGGGCCACCACTAACGAATCCTCAAGATAGCTGAAGGGAGGGACCCGTCTGGGGCCCGACTCCCTCGTCGATCTCCTCTCGGGAGAAGAGACCTTGGGAATATCGACGACTAGCGTCGGGCCAGGGCGCCCCTCGGTCGTCGAGGAGGGAGGAGGCGTCGGTACCCGATGCTTCTCGGCTACTCGCTCGGGCTGGGACCTCGAGGAGGAGGCCCCCTTCCTCCTCTGGCGTCGAGCCTCCTTCTCGGCAGGGCTAGAGGCCTTCCTTTTCCTCGGCGCCTTCTTAGGGGGCACTGTTGCCCCTCGGTTTTCTCCAAAAACTGTAGCATATCGGCTTTCCCCATGCGCTGCGATCTGCGACGCAAACAGACCCACGCCCTCGGTATCTGAAGCCCCCGCCACTCTCTCCATGTCTCGGTCGGGGGCGATGTTGCAGATGAATTTGGTGGCCACAGCCGCCATCGGGGCCACCACTAACGAATCCTCAAGATAGCTGAACGGGAGGGACCCGTCTGGGGCCCGACTCCCTCGTCGATCTCCTCTCGGGAGAAGAGACCTTGGGAATATCGACGACTAGCGTCGGGCCAGGGCGCCCCTCGGTCGTCGAGGAGGGAGGAGGCGTCGGTACCCGATGCTTCTCGGCTACTCGCTCGGGCTGGGACCTCGAGGAGGAGGCCCCCTTCCTCCTCTGGCGTCGAGCCTCCTTCTCGGCAGGGCTAGAGGCCTTCCTTTTCCTCGGCGCCTTCTTAGGGGGCACTGTTGCCCCTCGGTTTTCTCCAAAAACTGTAGCATATCGGCTTTCCCCATGCGTTCGTCTGCAAAAGAAGTAATAAGGAGAATGTTAGTTCGGGCGAGACACAAGCTCGGGCGTATAAAGGTGACGTAGGGTCAGGCACAGCCATACCGAGGTCCCCGACGAGGTCGACCCTCTTCCTGCTAAACTTGAAGAAGCACAGGAGATCTTCCTTGATCAGCTCGGGAGCATTGTAGCTCTTACCGCGCATAGCCTCTAGGAAGGAGGTCAGGTTCGGGGCTCGGTCAGGTGTTCGGGGCATGAGGGTGAATACGTTATCCCTCCAGGACATCTCACACTTCCACGGGTCCCTCTTCACATCGTACTTGATGTAAAAGAACCTGCTCATCCACACCTTGTGGGAGCTCGGGTTCCCCTTGATAAAGGTGTGATCCCCCTTATGGGAGATGTAGAACTTCTCGGGTCCTAACCTCCTGATTTGAACTAATTGCATGAGGACGTAGGGGATCAGGGGGATCTTGTGATAGCTCAGGAGGAC